>JAASFS010000462.1:0-17599 GCA_023333865.1 Globisporangium perplexum | reverse complement strand
TAGCACAATGAAGACCAATAAGATCAGTAGGGCTCACAGAACCACTCAAATTTAGGCATCTTAGATTTATTATAGTATACAAATCTACAAGCTCACACCAACGGGTGGAGCCGCACTAAGCTACGAAATAACACTTTGGTTTTTGGAGCAGAAGTGCCCAACGTCTTTCCGTCTTTGACTGGAATCCTTGCGGAAGGTGCTCACGTACGCTTCCTCCCTACTGTGCTGCGTAACTCGGGCACGCCCGGTTACAGTTGGAGTCGCGTGATCTCGAGCGGAGACACAACACCGTCGTCGCTGTCTGCGAGGAGTAGCATGATGTTCACGGTGCGGTCGTGCGCGTACCTCATCTCGATCTCGGACTCCAGGTCTCGGACCGGGGAGTTCTTCTCGTTCCTCTTTGTCCAGTCTGTAATGATGCGAACATCGTCACCACGGCGGCGCGCTGCCAGAATCGCAAGCACGATCTACATAGAAAACACTGTCAGTCACGCATATCTGAACAATGTCACGGGGCGAGGCACTCGCGACCTTGGCTTATACGATGGCTTATGAGGAAGCTTGGTTATTCAACTCTGTGTTTTTAAATGGGGTTTAACGTGATAGTGATGGAATCGAGTGAAACTTATTTGCTTGGCAACCGCCCGTTCCGGGACAAGGGAGGAAGCCCTAGAGGTGTTCAAATTGGAACACACCTAGCCGAAACTAGTATCGTATCTAATTGAGCGTGTACGGTGACCCCGTTACAAACAATCGCTCACACGAACACGAACGCGGCACCGTACCGTTACGTTTGTGATACAGTAGACGCAGATCGTCAACGTCTTCTTTGCGCTCTAGCACCTCGCCACAGCTGCGGGGCTCATCGTGAACGAGCTGGTACCTGCGCTTCGTGCATCCGTTCTTCTCGAGGTGGTGGTCATGACAGTGAAGCGCACGATCGGGAAAGACCAGCAGTCCCACTAACGGATCGGGCAGCAGCTGTGGCTCGACACTCAGAGCGAGCGCAGCGACTTTTGACTCGAGGTCCGCAGCCCCCCGCTTGAGAGTCACTCGCACTTCGTCGATCTCGAGCTCCCAGCGCGACCGTTGAGCCTCACACACCAGCATCTGCTCCAACAGCCCTACATGCTCTCGCTCGACCTCGCGCAGCTGTTCTTTGACCGCCTTGCTCCGCGCACTCCCTTCTCGCTCTTTGTAGCAGCGACGAAGGCTTGTCCGTGTGCTGCCGTGCTCTTCCGGCCGAACTTATTCGTCAGCGTCATCCTCGAGTAGTAAGGGGCGCGTCCCTCCTAGACGTCGCAGACGTCGCTGATGTCGATGCGGAGCTCGCCGACGGCGTACGCCACCATGGCGCACGCGGTTGTCGTGATCTGCGGGAGCTCGTGGATCTTGTGCGTGGCATCTAGTGTGTGTCGGGTGTCGAGAGTGTTCGGTTGTGGTGAGGTCTTTTGCGATCCGAAAATTAGAACTCCAAAGCGAGGTCCACTTCAGTGGGGAATGAAACAAAAATGAACAAATCATGAGCACGTGGGTTCTTGTATTCGAAATCCGAAAGTATACAAAACCCTAGTCTATTCCTAACTGATTAATAAAGCATTTTTCAAAATAATGAGCTAAAGTTTAAATTCGAATATGTAATAATGAGTGAAAGTTTGAATTCGAAGGTAGGTCACAAAAAATGATCTGTCGAGTCGGATAAATGGCTGGATCGATAATCCTGAGACGATTTGTTCTGACGATCTTTTAGTGAATGAGCAGACATTTGGTCGATAATCGTTAAGTGCAAAGTCACTGGCGAACTCGCATATATTTAGTTGATTACCATTTTTAAGGACTCGGTATACCTGTTTATTTCACTATCTTGTCCGCCTGCTCCACTTTGACTGGTGACAACAATTCAGCCGGGTTGGTCGAGCAGCAGCACCAGCAGGTTCCTCGCTCCGTTCGCGCATCCGTCGCACACCATGGTGCTCATGCGGCGCAAGGACAAGCGCCGCGGCAACGAGTCTGAGGAGATCATCGTGGCGAGCGACTCGTCCATCGTGGCGAACAAGGGCGTGCGGTCGATGCGCGGAGCGCGCACGGGCCGCTTCGCCGCCGACATGCGCGTGAACGTGGGTGGCTACGGGCGAGCGGACAAGACGTGGGGCGTGGACCACCCATGGCACCAGACGCAGAGCGACCTCTTCAGCAGCATGGCCTCGCGCGACCGCATGGAGGACGGTGACGCCGTGCGCGAGGAGCAGCGCAGCAAGCAGCAGGTCGAGAGCGCGGTCGGCGCGAGCCGTGCGGCGCTCAAAAAGAAGAAATCCAAGCTCAAGAAGATGGGGCTGAGCGCGGAGGAGGCGGCTGCGGCTGCGCTCGCCGCGGTGGAGAGCGCCAAGCAGGAGGCGGTCGAGGCCGCCGCGCGCGAGCAGGAGCGCCGCGAGCAGCTCGCCGAGGCGCGCCGCCAGAAGAAGCTCGCCAAGCGCAACGAGGACATCGACCGCGACATCGCCGAGATGGCGCGCGAGGAGGAGGCGCTAGACGAGGCGCTCGCGAAGGCGCAAGCCGAGAGCGAGCGAGCGCACAGTGGTGCTGGCGGCGCGAAGCATACTGGTGCCGACGCAGACGCAGACACAGACGCGGCGGATGCGGCGGCCGCCGATGGGGGCAAGAAGCGCAAGCGCGTGAACCGCAACAAGAAGCGGAAGGAGAAGCTCACCGCGCTCGCGGGTGCTGAGGACGAGAGCGGCGCAGAGGAGAGCGCGCAGGAAGACGCCAGCGCGCAGCAAGCACCGGCGCGGGACGACGCGAAGGTGGTGGCGCTGAAGAAGGCGAAGAAGGAGCAGCGCGACAAGGAGAAGAAGGAGCGCAAGGAGCGCAAGGAGGCGCTGAACGCGTCGATCGAGGAGCGCGCGGCGATCAAGCAGGCAGAGTTGGCTGCGCGCGAGGCGGTGGCGAAGGAGTACGAAGCGGCGGCGGGCGGCGAGGTGACCGCGAAGAGCGGGCTAGTGATTCGCGACGCGCGCTTGGGTAAAGGCAAGCTGCCGGACGTGGGCGAGATGTGCACAGTCAAGTACAAGGGCCGTCTGGGCAAGGACGGCCTGGTGTTCGGCAAGGGCATGCTGACGACGACGTTCGGCACCGGGTCGGTGATCGCGGGCTGGGAGGAAGGCATGGGCACGATGCGTCCCGGTGGGCTTCGGTACCTCACGATCCCGCCCGAGCTCGGATACGGCGAGAGCGCGAAGGGCGGCAAGATCCCGGCGAACTCGACGCTGCACTTTGAGGTGGAGCTCGTGCGTCTCGGCAAGCGCAAGCGCGAGACGATCGGGAAGGACGAGATGCCGCTGCCGAAGGCGTTCCAGCGCAAGAAGATCAAGGAGAAAAAGCACGGCGGCGGCGGCGACGACGAGTCCCGCGGCGGCGCCAAGGGAGGCAACGCCAAGCCCAGCAAGAAGCGGAGACGGAAGCACAGCGTGTGAGAGCGAGAGCGGAGAGGGACGAAGTGCATCTGACCGAGGTCGGTGTGCTTGAACAGATGCTTGTCAAACGTTATTAACGTTTCACGAAAAAACCGAAAAATGATTACTGTGATGTACTGATTAGAAGACCTTGTCCTCGACCTCGATTGGCTGGGAAATACTACCACTACGATTTCATTGGCTGAAAACAAACCACTTCTTGTTTGACATCCATGAAGAGCACCAGTCCAGCACCAGCACTCCGATGGTCGCGGCGCCGCCACCACTCGAGCCGCATGTGCGCGGCAGCCGCCGCCGCGTCGTCGCCACGCTGCTCATCGACAACTACGACTCGTACACGTACAACGTCTACCAGATGCTCGCGCAGGTGAACGGCGTCGCGCCGCTCGTGGTGCGCAACGACGACTTCGACGGCGACTGGACACGAGCCTGGCGCGCCTTCCAGCGCCACGCGCAGCAGCTCGGCAGCCGTTGCATCGGCGACGACATCGCGCTCAACGTCGTGATCTCACCGGGGCCGGGCCACCCTGGCGTCGCGGCCGACTTTGGCATGTGCGCGGACGCGATCCGCCTCGCGCCGGTGCCGGTGCTCGGTGTGTGTCTCGGCCACCAGGGACTCGCGCAGGTCTACGGCGGTCGCGTCGTGAACGCGCCGGAGGTGATGCACGGCCGCACGAGCAAGGTGCGCTTCAGCAATGCTGGCGCCGCAGAGGGTAGCAAAGCGCCGGCAACGCTCTTCTCACGGATCCCCGACGGCTTCGAGGTCGTACGCTACCACTCGCTGGTCGCGGACGAAGCCTCGCTGCCGGTGGAGCTCCTGGTCACCGCGCGCACAGACGACGGCGTCGTCATGGCGCTCGAGCACGCCAGCAAACCGCAGTTCGGCGTGCAGTTCCACCCCGAAGCCGTCTGCAGCACCTTCGGCTACCAGCTCTTCCAGAACTTCCGCGACATCACGCTGCAGCAGCCGGCGTCGCAGTGTCTGCTGCAGCACAGCACTCACCAGCCTCACCTGCTGGAGCGGCCTGTAGCGAACGACGGCCTCCTCCCGCTCACAGCGAACCGCGCTGGTGAACCCGAGTACAGCGTGCAGATCCGAGTGGCGTCGAGCGGACTCGCGTCGCTGGACTTCGCGCAGGACGTGTTCTCGGAGCTCTACGCCGACTCGCGCCGATCCTTCTGGCTCGACAGCAGCAACTTCGACAGTAGCAGCCGTGCGTCGCTGCGCGCTGATGGGGGTCGAACCTCGCAGCAGCTCGCAGCCTCCCGGTTCTCGCTGATGGGCGACAGCGCCGGCCCGCTGAGCTACGCAGTCGAGTACTGCATCCTCGAGAACCTGCTCCGCGTGTACAAAGACGATGGCGAGACTGTGCTCATCGAAGACAACACCGACATCCTGACGCACCTTCGCTCGAAGATGACGGCGTTCCAGGCTCACGACGTGGAGTTCGTCAACCGCGAGAGCGGACGCTGCGCTGCACCGTCCGAGGCTGACATCCCGTTCGCGTTCCGAGGCGGCTTCGTGGGCTACTTTGGCTACGAGGTGCTCGGCAGCGGGTTGTATGAAGATAGCGATGGCAGCAGTGACGCGATCCGGAGAGGCATCCAGCAACGACTTGACGAGGGTGACCACGTGCCGGACGCGTCGTTCCTGTTCGCAGACCGGACGCTCGTGTTCGATCACTTGGAGAGCCGAGTGTACTCGGTGTCAGTGAGCAACCACGGTCGAATTGCTGGTGGGGGAGAGAGAAGCGCACAGGATGCATGGCACCACGAGGTAGCGACGCGTCTCGAGCGGCTGAAGCGCGCCTTCGTTTGTCCACAAGCAGCAGCGGCGGCGGCGGTCCAAGAGAAGCAGAGTCAAGAGATGCTGGTGTTCCACCCGTCTCGCAGCAAGGATCAGTACGGCCGCGACATCAAGGAGATCCAGCGGCTCATCCGCGACGGCGAGACGTACGAGGTGTGCCTCACGAACCAGCTCGAGGCGTCTCACAGCATCACGGACCCGCTCGGGTTCTATCGACTGCTGCGCAAGCGCAACCCGGCGCCGTTCGCAGGCTTCTACCACATGAACCCTCGCGGCCACTTTCACTCGCCGAGTAAGTCGGTCGGTGCTAGCGATGCCCGTGAGATCGAGGGCGGATGCGCACAGTGGGAGCGAGCATCTGGGATGACGGACACGTACGCGATTTGCTGCTCTTCACCCGAGCGGTTCCTGCGTGTCAGCGGGGACGGATGGATGGAGTCCAAGCCGATCAAGGGCACTCGCCGTCGCGGTCACACGCTGGCAGAGGACGCAGACATCGCAGATGAACTTGCTAGCTGCATGAAAGACCGCGCCGAGAACATGATGATTGCAGACCTCGTGCGCAACGACTTCGGCGTCGTGGCGCAGATCGGGAGCGTTCATGTGCCCAAGCTCATGGGTGTGGAGACTTACGCGACCGTACACCAACTGGTTACGACTGTACGGGGCCAGCGCCGCGTTGACGCCGACATTGTCGACATCCTGAACGCGACGTTCCCTGGTGGCTCGATGACTGGTGCGCCGAAGAAGCGCACGATGCAGATCATCCGGCAGCTGGAGCAGGGCCCGCGGGGTGTGTACTCCGGCGCGCTGGGCTTCCTCTCCCTTGACGGCAGCTGCGACCTCAACATCGTGATCCGTACTGCGGTGGTGACGAAGAAGCGGGTGAGCCTTGGATCCGGTGGCGCGATCATCGCACTCTCGGACACGGACGAGGAGTACGAGGAGATGCTCCTGAAGACGCGCGCTCTCGTGCAGGCGCTCGGTGCGTTCGTCACCGGCCGGGACGACGGCGCGAGAGTGGACACAGACAGCAGCAAGTGAACTAACACGAGGTGTTCGCTCGATTCGGGAGCCAACACCTTCCTGCTTCTCTCATATACGTCACTTGTCACACACGCGAGCCTCTGCGAACCGAACGGCGACGTGTTGAAGCGGCTTTGGTTGCTGGCAACAGGACCTTGCGTTGCGGCACGTGATCGTTCGGCTTCGACATCCGCGGAATCGAATCCACTCTGTCAACAGTGTTGAGGTCTCGCGATGACAGTGTTGTTGTCTTGCGATGGCAGTGCGCTCTCTCGACAACTCGTTCCCCTATGTTTGGAACTGCGCGTCGCGACGCGCCGGCACAGTGCGCGCTTCGCTCGACGGTGATCAAGGTGGAGGTGCTGATCGGTGGCCATGCAGCAAGACGGCGAGGTTCCCGAGCTTTCGCAGGTGACGCGGCTGTCGGCGACCTCGTCAAGCCTCGACTCGATCTCCAGCGCAACAAATGACGCGACCCAGAGCAGCGCCAGTCCGTCGATCTCTACGTCGTCTGCGAACCTTGCCGTTCCGAACACTCAGCAGCAGCAGAACCCGCAGCAGTATCTCTCAGCAGCCTTCAAGTCGTCCAAGTCGAGAACGCAGCTCTCGCTGCAGGGCAAGCCGCAGGCAAAGAATGGCCGCCAGCGCTCGACGTCGCTCATGGCGCCGAACGAGATGCCGCGCCGCATGACCAAGGACTACAAGGAGCTTGCGCGCGACTTCCGGATGCTCAAGCCGTTCACGCGACTCCCAGACGGCACGTACCCACCAGAGACGCGATGTGTCTTCTGCGAGATCGGCTCCCCCAAGACAGTCTTCTTCCCGTGTCAGCACAAGTGCGTGTGCGACGTCTGCATGAAGCTGCACGACATCACTGCAGATCGCTCGAACGCGTCGTCGTGGAGGTGAGTGTGATCGCGTCTCGCTTTGTGTGCACGTGTGTGAGCATACGAGTGGCGAGTACTGACGATCTCTGAGGTGCCGCCAGCGCTTGTCCCGTGTGTATGACCGACATCCGCCTGATGTTGCCGTACACCGGCAAAGAGGAGGAAGAGTACTGGAAGTGGATCTCCGAGATCAAGCCGGCGCTACCGCTCACGTTCAAGGGCGAGTTCAAAGAAGCCGCCAAGCGGTTGCACAGGAACTCAGTAGTGTCAGGAGTAGACAATACCGGGTCCGACACACCGTCGCCGACAGCTCACCCGCTGCCGCTGCTCAAGGAAGGATCGAGCCGCCGACACACGTGGCACTCGAACCATCCACACAGCCATCACGGCGGAGACCTCAAGAACTGTTCGATCTTGTAGCTCGTAGCGGCACCAGCAGGAGGAGAGGCACGAACTTCGGCAGCACAGCAAACAGCTCTCTACTTCCCCGTCTCCATCCTTTCAGAACTTACTCGACTCGCCCAGACGCAGCGGTATAACCGTCAATCGTGACGCGAGGTCTCGCAATCTCGGCCACGCTTGTTGGATGCGGCGAGGCACTCCCGCATCCATGATATCCACTTGGTGAACGACGCCATGCTTGAGAACCTTGCTGAGGACGCAAACCAACTGCTCTTCAAAGCTCTGCGTGTTCGCGATCACACTCGAGATCTTGGAGGCGCTCGTGCTTGTTGGTGGCGACGCTGACGAACTCGAGCTCATCGACCGCACATGGAGAGCTGCTTGCAAGAGCTCGTTCAGCCACACCGAGCTGTTCTTGCAAAGCACCTGCTCCAAGCTGTCACTCGTCTCGCTTATGGTGATCCCGAAAAATACCACGAAGAGCGCCGCGCTGTCGGTAGCCAGAGTCGGCGAGTCGCGCCACCACAGAAGCACCTTCCTGCAGGCAGTCGCGGAACGCCGGCACACTTCTGCAACGGCGTGGATGAGAAACAGCTGGAAGTTGACGTCGTTGGCTTTGATACCATGTGCGCTTGACGCTGACGTCGCTCCCACCGCCGCCTCGATCCACTCCTGCACGAGGTACAGCGCGAGATCAGCCAGCTTGGTTTCGTGCTTGATCGCCCCACTCGAGACGCTGTCTTTCTCCTCAGTGTCAGCACCAAGCACACGCAAGACGCGATTCGCCATTTGAGCGTGAAACGATGCCAGGTCGTGCGCTTCCAGCGCTGCGTCGGGTAGTCGAAGCACGTTCCAGTTGAAGAGCAGCTTCGCGACACGAATCAGGAACTGAGTATGATCTCCCTCGAGCGGAACCACATCCCCCCTCGAGTTAGCCACCAGTGTGCGACTGGTGGCTGCGTCCGCGTTGCCGCTCGAGCCCACTAACTGGCTCGTGATCGCGTGCAGTCTCCGAAGATGATCGATGAAACTTTCCACATGCTGTCCAGCTCCGTTCTTATCCGTTCTTCGGCACCTGAACGCGCTCTCGAGACTAGGGAACTCGAGCGCGCAGCGAACGATAATCGTGTCTGGGATGGTGCGAGGATCGAGAGGTGCTGTTTGCACATCTCGGAGATCAGACATCACGTGCATCAGGTAGAAGAACAGCGCTTGGAGGAGAGACCGTGGGAATCGCTCCGTGAAGTGACCTCCGATCGCGTGAAGAAGCTGCACAAAGCCCCCGTCCACAAGTACGCGCTCGAGGTTGTCACCAATGTGATCGCAATGACGCGAACAGATCTCGAGCACCTCGAAGCCATGATGCTGGATCTTGCGATTAATCGGGAGCTCTCTGTCGTTCGCTCGAATCAACTTCGCCACGGATTCCACGTAGAAACTGAATATCCGATCGTGCACGCTAATTGACGCATCCCGGGTGTCCACGGTGGAGGCGTGTCGAGAACGCGTCTTGTGCATCAAGTCGTTCAAGGCGAGGAGCATCGCCTCTACCGCACTGTCGATCAACGCCGATTCAAGCGTGTTGTCATCTCCTCCGTGATTCTCGGTGGTAGTAGTCTCCAGCAAGATCTCGGCGATGATCCACTCGATGACGGATTCTTCATCTGCGGCAGCTCGAGAGCCTCCGAGGTCCTCGATCAAGTCGAGTTCGAGCTGAAGCCACTCTCTGCTGCAGCTTCGCTTGTCGCTCTCCAGCGCTGCAAAGTCTCCGAAGAGCGCGAGTCCGTAACGAAACTCGAGTCGGATCACTTGCTGGAGCGTCGTCGGCGTGAGAGTTCTCGGATCGAAGACCTTCTTGAACCACTTCGTCTGCGTCAGCGCACGCATGTTGTCCGACACGACCTGCAGTCGCTGCGGCACTGCAGGTGGTAATAGCGCCATTTCGCTTTGTGGTGCAGCCCCGATCGTCGTGTAAAGTGTAGCTGATCCACTCGAGCGCATTCCTAACCACAGCAGGAACTCGCGGAACTCGGCGTCGAGAGATTCGCATCGGAGCAGCGCTGTCATACTCCCATCAAGATCGACTTCGGACGCCACTGCGGAGACAGCTCGAAGCATGAGCGAGAGAAACACCGCCCGGTTCACAGCATGCTCGTGCGTCAGGAGCTGCTGTGTAGCCGAAGATGACGAAGCGCTGCGTAGCTTGCACTTGTTGTCGATCAGCTGAAGAAGCCGCGGAAGTTCCAATCGGTCAGGTTCCAATCTGAACTGTCCCAGTAGAGCTGCAGCCGCTGCGCCAACACAGCAGATCTCGAGCAGGAACCTTGCGTCGGCAGTGCCAGCCCACGATGTCTGTGATACGAAGTACTCCACGATGCCCACCGCTGCCGTCCATTTCTCGGCACCTCTGTCCTTCCCATCACTCTTGGAGGTGTGGTCGCGCGAAGATATCTGAGCCATCGCCGGGACCAGGTAAGCGAAGAACGCGTCCATCCTCTGAAGACCCAGCGTTTCGAGCACGCGCACACATCCGTCGTCCCACAGATGCTGCATCGCCTTTGACGCCGTGCTCTCAACAATGAACCACTCGCCAGAGCGAGCCCCGAGTTTACTTGGAGACGACACATCTTGAAGTCCCAACTCAAGCGCTTGCTTGAGAGCGTCCATCGTGTCTTCAGAAACTGAAGCGCTCGCTCTCCACAAGGATGTAGTCTTGCGCTGCGCCGTCATCTCTGACTGCAAGCGCTCTACCGCGCGCTCGAACCCCTCTCCTTCCATCACACTCCGACGCCGTTTGTGCGTCTGCCCACTGAGTCCGCTCAACGCCGCGCGCCTCTCGTCCAGCCACTTCTCGGCGCTCGACAAGAAGCGAGCGTACTCCCCAACGGAAATCATGCCGCTCTTCGCCATGGCATGGACGAAGGCGACCTGCGCGAGCAGATCTGACGCTGATGATCGGCGATTGGGCTCCTCTTTCGCCTGTTCGACGCCGGACACCTCGCGCAAGCCATCGAAGTGGATGTCGAGGCAGCACGGGATCAACTCCTGCTTCCAGAGCTTGGGCTGGAACATCTTCCACTGGCGCAGCTGCGGCGAGAGCTTCGACGTGTCGCTGAACAGCTCGATGTTTTCTCGGACCATGCTGCTCACCTTGGCAGAGTATGTCGCGAGCACCACTGGCGCTTTCCCGCTCACCTCGGATCCTGCATCCTTCGCCGGGTTGCTTGTGGCTGCAGCGACAGCCTGCTCGATCTGGAGCAGCTCGAGATACCTCGAGCGTGTCTGCGAACAGAAGTCCATGATGAGCCCACCGCTTGAGAACTGGGATTGGTGAGTCTTCATCACACTCAGGTGCGCAGCCACGTGATCGGGCCTCGCAACAGGAAAGCGTTTCGACACAGTCGTCGTGTCACCCTGCGGGTACTCACGGCGATCGAACTCGAGCAAGAACGCGCACAAGAACTGGATCTGCCGCTTGCTCGTCACTAGGCTGCACGCATTGTTCTGCTGTTTCGCGCATCGACGAACAGATGTGGCGGTGGTGGAGCTCGTCGGGTTGCTGTCGGACCGCTGTCTCTTCCCGTCGCCGTCGTCGTGCGCCGCAAAGTGGTTGCGCACCCACTCGCGATAACAACCCGCGAGATCCGTTCCTGAAGACGAGCCCGAAGAACGTGCTGGATCTCGTGGTGACGAGAAACTGTTGTCGTCCTTACCGACCCGCGCGCCTGCGACTGCGGCCACGAGCTCGAGCCCCTGCCGAAGCGCGAATCCGTTCATGTTTTGCAAGCCGTCGCTGGCCAACTCGTGTGCGAGCGCGAGCACTTGGTCCACGAAGTCGTCGCGGTTCGACGCCGCGACGCTCGTGAGAAGCTGATACAACGCGCCGCAGACGACCGACGTCGGCGCACCGGATACTACGGCGTCGGGACTCGCGGCGTCGCTGCTGCTTCTGGCGCTGACGTCAAAGACGAGCTGGCGGATGATCTGCGCAGCGTCACGTGCACCGTCAGAGGTGTGTCTGGCGTTGTATCGACGAGGCGATCTGACGAGCTGCTCACCTGGACGAAGGCGGACGTCGGTAGACACACCTGGTACGCGACGAAGATCTGCTCCAGATCCTTCTGCGCACACTCGTCGCGAGCGCGCGAGGTCGGAGCCACGAGTGTCGCGAGCTGCGGTTGCAAGAAGCTCGTCACGCTGTCTCTCGGGATCGTGCACTGACCGACTCTCGCGCGGTTGCTGGCGGCGTCTCCAACTGAGGAACCCGCTCGGCTCTCGCGCGCCAGCAGCTTTGTCATCGCCTGGAACGCCGGGAGGGAGAACCCGACGTACGCGAACCGGCAGAGCTCTTCCAGCACGCGCCGCGCGAGGATCCGGCTGTCAGTCGCTGCGCACTCGCCATGCGCTGCAGTGTCGCCGCGGAGATCGGAGAGATCCGCTCCGGTGGTGACGAACGCGAGACGGACGACGTACAGCAGCAGCGCCTCCGCCAGCGTGTGCGTGGTCGCCCCGCCTGTAGTCGCCGCTTCGCCCGGCAGGCGCAGCGGCGCGCGCGACAGCAGAACGCGCACCGACTCCGCCAGCCAGCTGCACGCTGCCGCCGCCGACGCGCGCGCCGTGACGCCGAGCGCCACGTCTTCGAGTCGCAGCAGCCCCGACGCGTGCAGCAGCCACACCGCCACGCACGCGGCGCTGTCCTCCGGAGTGCTGCAGCTCCGCCGCCGTCGCGCGCGGTGGCGACTGGCGCCGAGCTGCGCGGCCGCGTCGACGAGCGCGCGGCTCTCGCGCCGCCCGCCCGCCGCCCACTGCGCCAGCGTACGCAGCTGCGTGCACAGCTGGTCGGGGTGGTGCAGTTGTTGCTGTTGAGGCGGAGTGATGGTCGTCGCGAGCCACACGGCGCAGGCGTCCTGCAGGCGCTCAAAGCGCTCGGCCGCCTGCGCTGCACAGCTGCTCGCCGCGGTCGGTCGAGTGCCTCGCGCCAGCGCCAGCACGTCGCGCTGCAGTGCTGCCGCCGCCGAGTCGCTTCGCTCGCGGCGCATGCGGGCGGGCGAGCGTGTGGGGATTTCCCAGCGGCGCAATTATTGTAGAAAATGGTGGACACGCGCAGAGCTCCTCGTCACTCACTTGGCGCGCTAGTGCTCATTACTGTGGCAAAGGACGAAGGGAGGAAGGGAGGCGGGTGCGGCGATCGACTCTCTCACATCACATTCAGTTCACGCCACTAGCCGCCGTCGGCTCCTCACTGCGGGTCGTAGAAGAACGCGTGCGTGCTGGCGGCCACGTCCTGCGCGCTCAGGCGGCCGCCGTTGGCTGTTGTTGCTGTTGCTGCTGTTGTTGCTGGAGTCCGAGCCGCCAGCGCCGACTGTTTGCCGCGGTGCACGCGCCGCAGCCGCCGCAGCAGCGTCCCGACCGCGGCGACCGTCTCGCTCGCGACCGCGTCGCCAAAGTGCGCGCGCACGTCGCTCGCGTCCAGCGCCTCCTCCGCGTTCGCGAGTGATCGCAGCGCGAAGCTCACGGCCTTGCGCTGGTCGCGCAGCGCCGCTGCCGAGTCGTGCGACACCTGCTGCTGCTGCTGTGCCTGCGGGTGTTGTTGTTGCGGAAGCTGCGGGTGTTGCTGGTGCTGCTGTTGGAGGTGCGTCAACTGGTGGCCGCCGTAGTGCTGCTGCTGCTGTAGCTGTACCTGTAGCTGTTGTTGCTGTTGCTGTTGCTGTTGCTGTTGCTGTTGCTGCTGTTGTTGCTGCTGCTGATGGAGCTGCAGGTGTTGGTTCATGTGATGGTGCGGGTACCCGTATCCCATGGCCGCGGTGCCGCTGGCGAGATCTGCGGCGTACACCGCATGACTCTGCTGTTGTTGTTGCTGCTGCTGGTGATGCAGCTGAAGTGCCGAGTGCATGAAGGTCGCGTAGGAGCCGTCGGGATGCTGGAACGACTCGATCAGCTGCGGCGGCGCGTGCACCGCTCCGGGGTTCATGACGGCCGCGGTGGCCACCGCCACCAGTTGTTGCTGTTGCTGTTGCTGCTGCAATCGCACGCTCATGCTCTTGTCCTCCTCCTCTTGCAGCAGGCGCTGGACGTCGTGGAGCAGCTCCTGCTGCATCCGCTCGCTCGAGTCGTCGTCGGCGGTGATCCAGAGCTGCATATCCTTCGGCAGCCCCTGCAGCTCGTCCATCGACTTGATCTGGCGCAGCAGGGAGCTGAGTTCGAGCATGATCGTGTCGTCTGAGATATCCACCACGCGGTCATCGTCGGCGACTCGGAGACCCGCGTGTCCGTCCGCAAAGAGCTCGGAGCGCACCCACCCCGCGCGCAGCAAACCCGGCGAGATCGCCGACCACGCCTCCTCCAACAGCACCATCGCGTCGCCGACGTGAGGCAGTCGGCCGAATGCCAGCCCCGCCGCGCCTTGCGGTCGCTTCAGTGCGCGCTGCAGCAGGCGGTAGCGCTCCTCGTCACCGCGCTCGAGGAAGCTCAGCACCTCGTGGAAGAGCGAGACCTTGTACCGGCGCTTGAGCTCGCGGACGACGCCGTGCTGCAGCGGCTGGAACTGCGCGAACTTGTTGGACGCCAGGCTGTCCTGGTGCTGGAGCGAGGCGCCGAGACTGCCCGGACGCGTCGGGAGGAAGTACGTCGAGACGTTGGCGCGATGGAACGCTTCGAGACTGCCCGCCGGGTTGTCCAGCAGCAGCAGCACCGGGTGCGTCGTGCGCGCCTGCACCGCTGGAGTGAACACGTGCGCGCACCAGTGCTGGAACGTCTGGTTGTCGCACCACACGTCGCGCTGGCTCAGGTACTTGGTCTCGCCCACTTGCATCGCTGGGGGCTGCTGGCTGCTGTCGCTCGCCGCCGCAGCGGCAGCAGCAGCAGCAACAAAGCAGCTCGGGCGACTCTGCTTGCCCACCACGAGCAGCGGGAGCTTGTGCGTCCCCGTGCCGTTCGCGCACACGAGCACCATGACGCGCTCCGTGTCGCCCTTCGCCGCCCCGGGGGCTTGCGGCGAGTCGGGGATGTCACCGCCTGCGCTGTCGGCCGAGAACGCGGACAGCAGCAGGTTCGGGAGGAGTCGGTAGAACAGCCGCGCTTCGCTCAGCGAGTAGACGAACTCGGGGCCGAACTGCTTCACCGTGTCCTGCAGGTGGTTCACCTTCTCGGCTAGCGCCGGGTCCTCGCGCCAGTCGGTTGAGCGCTCGCTCTTCAAGCCGACGCCGCGGCCTCTGCCGCCTTGAGCGCCATCATCGCCACCGTCGTCATCGTCGTCACCGTCGTCATCCTCCTCCTCACCTTCGTCATCGTCGTCGTCACTCTCTTCAGTCGTCGCATTCGCGCTCTTGCGGCGCGCTTGAGCGTCCAGCGGCACCATCTGCCCGTTGGCTCCGTCGACCAGCGCGCTTGCAGCGAGCATCCCGGCAGGACGCGGGCCGACGATCCCGACGCTGTTCGCGCTGCTCGCAGCGCCGCCGGCGTTCGCGTGCAGCGCGCCAGGCACGAGTCCGTAGCGCGCGCAGAAGCGGTAGTACCAGCCGTTGGACGCCTTGAACTCGTCGTGGCCGTGGTGCTTGACCGACAGCAGCTTGGCCTTCTGCTGCACGTGCGCCACGAGCAGCGGGATGCGCCGCGCGCGGATCGAGCAGATCCACTGGAAGAGCTCGTCCTCGAAGCCCGCGTTCTTGGCGAAGCCCCCGCGCTGGCGGCGGTCGCGCAGCGCGCCGGCGTCCGCGCCGGCATCCGAGTATCGCTTCTTCACGGCCGCGCGCACCTTCATGAGCTTCCCGATAGCCGCGGGCGACACGCCGTAGCGCCGTGCGCACTCGGCTCGCGACAGCGGCGCCGCCTTGTCCTCCAGCCGCGCGATGATGTCCATGCGCTGGCGGTCGGTGAGCCGCTTGCCGCGGCCCTTGGTGGACGCTGGAGGTGGCGCAGCAGATGCGGCTCCTGCCAGTGGTGCCGGCGGCGCGGCGACCGCCATCGGCAGCGTCGAAGCGGGCTGCTCCATGGTCTTGGAAAATGCCTGAAACAGAGAGTTGATGGTGATATAAAGAAGGGAGCGGTGGCTGCACGTTGATGAAATTACAAATCTAGTCTGAGTTACCTGCTGCAACAGTTCGTGAACGCATTGACCTCGGACTTCGTGATCTACTGCGTGGCAACACCCGCGGCTGCGCTCGAGTGCTTCTCGAGAACGAAGATGTCACCCCGCACACCACCGATGTTGACCTCGTAGTCATGCGCGATGCGCAGCTCCGGCAGGTGCTGGATCGACGACAGAAACAGGTTCTTCGCGATCACGAGCAGCACTGGAACACGGACAACGAAGTGTGGCGTGAGGCGTACTGGGCAGCGCACGGCGACAGTAGAACTCAACGCACCGGCTCGTCCGCCTTCGCGCAGCACGCGCAGCAGCTCCTTCATGATCTTCGGATACATCTGCAGTTGTCGTCATCCCCAGCCAACGAACGCATCAGACTCCGTCCGGATCCGGTCACGCGCAAGCGCTGCTCTCTGCACAAAGACGCACCCGGTTGTTGAGGCGGTGGTTGCCACACCGCATGCCGAACGGCATGTCGATCAGCACCTTGTCGACGACTCCGCTGCGCAGTGGCAGGCGTGTGCTGTCCCACTGCAGGATACCGACGTGGCGTGGTCGGGACCGCGCGTTCTGGCCGGCTTTGCCCACGGGCAGGTCGTCGAGCTCCCCGCCGAGCGCGAACACGCGGTTCGCGGAGAACTCGGCGCATCCGACGGGGATCGTGCCGACGCCACACATGGAGTCGAGGAAGACCTCGCCCGCCTCGTACTCCGCCAGGAGGAACATGAGGTACGTGGTGCTCGGACGCAGCGTCGAGACGTAGTCGACATCCATCGCGAGCGCCGAGCGGTCCTCGTTCGCGAGACGGCTCTTGAATTTGATCTTCGCCGGGTCGGCGAGCGAGAGGCCCGCGATGAGGAAGTTGTGGTAGAGGATGCACACGACCTCCATGTCGAACGCCGTGAGGCTCACGGGCCAGTCGAAGCGCGCGGTCACGCCCTCGCCCACACACCCCGATACGTCCACCGACCGGTAAGCGTGGCGTCCGTCGCGCACGCACGAGCCGCGGAACGTCGGCGTGCCGCTCGCGTGGGGAAAGTGCGCCTTCCAGAGCGTGAGTGCCGGGTCCCAGTCCGCCGTCTCGATCAGGCTCTGCGCGTACGAGGCGCACGTCCAGTCAGTATCCTCTGCACAACTGCAGTTGCGATGGTGATGAGCACAGGCAGCAACTATAACGCACGGCGATCCGGGAGATGCCCTCCGCCGAGTCCGTGATGACATCGTCGCTCTTGACCAGAAACGCGAGCACCGCCTGCACGCCGCGCAGCCGCGTGACGTCTGCCGGCGGGGACGACGTGCGCAGCAACAGGCGCCCGACTGCCGCCTCGCCCTGCATCACGTTCACGTACGGCCGGGACGCGTCATTCTGAACGCTGCAGACTTCGAGGAACTCGACCTGCGGCGCGGATGCAGCCGGGTTTTCAGTACGCAGACGCCGTAGGGAGCAGCGGCGGGCGATGTGCCGTCACCTGGAGCTTCTCGCGGATCTCGCGCTCGACGAGGAACTCGAGTCCGCGCAGCGCCAGGAGCAGGTACGTCGGGGTCGTACTGCTGGTGGTCATCGCGAAATGTGGGAATGAATACTTGATTTTATCACTACTGAACTGGAGGAAAACGTGTTCACAAAACAGATACCAAACCCAGCACCGACACTCGAACTTCCGATTCGCCTCAAGACACTACAGCCCAGCTCCTGCTCTCCGCTCTCAGTCTCGCACCTCCTGCCGCTTGTTCACTTGTTCTCCAGCAGGTCTTGTGGGCCAATAACACTGCTACCAGACTGCTGGGAGAACTGGTGCAGCTTCTCGACCGCGGACGACGTGTTCACACGATGCGACGGATCTGGCGCACACATCATGCGGATGAGGGTCCACTGCACACCGCTCATGCTCTCAGGCTGTTGCGGGAGAAGGCCGCTTTGAAC
>JAASFS010000461.1:0-17644 GCA_023333865.1 Globisporangium perplexum | reverse complement strand
TCCCGACCCAACCGGCGCGAACAAGGCCAGAGAGAGCTGGAGTGTGAAGCGATGCGGCAACTCGGCGTGTGCGGCTCGGTTCTGGGACCGCGACGTCAACGGAGCGATCAACGTCCTCCGTCTCCACCAAATCGAGCTCCACCAAGGCACTCGGCCGACTCCGTTCGTGCGCGGAAGCCAGTGACGCAACGAGCCACCCCTGTGCGTGAGGTCTCTTCACGCGCACACGCGTCCAATCCAGTATGAACCTGGTGCGTGCTCTCTTGCACAGCTCCCTACAGCAACGAGGGGAGTTCCTGCAGGATGGCAACCTAATGACCAGAGTGCTAAATATCTAAGAAGCGCCTTCGTACCTAGTCGAGTGTAGTCGTACTTAGGAGTCCACGATTGGTTTTGGTGCCCCAAAAGCCATCTCCTCGACCGACAGACCAGCATGGCGCACGCGGACCCGCTTGGCGCCGTGGCGCAGCTGCAGCAGGTGGTGAACACTCTGGCGCCGGTGTTGCAGCCGCAGGTGCTCCCGAAAGGCGCTGGCTACGGCCTCGACCTCGTGCTCTCGCTCTGCAAGACCCCCGAGCAGAAGCAGCAGCTGCGCGCGCTCGTGCAGAGCTCCAAACCAGCATCAGCCGACGGCGGCGACGGCGAGCTGGAGCCGCAGGTCGTCGGCGCGTTCGACGTCGAGCGCAAACTCTTCAACATCGAGAAGGTCGTGTGGATGAAGCCGCAGGACATCGCGGTCCACGAGCTCGCGCGCTTCCTGGAGCTCCAGCTCGCCGACCCGGACGAGGTGCGCGGTAGTCAGTTCGTTGTTGTGTCGCTCATGCGTAGAGCGAGCAGACGACTAACGGACGCCATGGGGCTCGCAACCTGCAGGCAGCGGCGGTCGTCGCGCACTTCCTCGAGGCGAACGGCCGCTCGCCGGACGACGCGTTGGCGGCGCAGCAGTGCTTCAACGCCGCGTTCGCGCTGCAGACCGTGCTGCGCGCATTCCCGCGGCCGCCGTTCGCAGTCGCCGGCGCACCGCTTGAGATCGACGAGCGCTCGGACGTCGCGACGGCATTCGCGCCGCTCTTCGGCTCCGCGAAGACCGGGACGAAGGCCGGTGGGAGCAAGAGCAGCAGCAGATCCAAGTCCAAGAAGCGGAAGAACTGAGCGGCTGCGCGCCGCGTCGTGCACGGCCAGAGGCCGACAGCGAATAGAAGAACTGAGTGTTAGTGCATGCATGCAGGTGTCGCGTGCGCCTGCTGCTCGTCGTACTCAACAGCACAGCGCCTGCGAGGTGTGCGCGTCACCCGAGCGCGACGCTGTTGGCGCGCAGGTGCACTTGCAGGTGCATCGTCACGTCTTCGTGGTGTGAGAGGAACGGGAAGTCGCCCGCGTTCTTGATCATCGCCTGTAGCGCGGAGGAGAGCAAAACGGGAGGGCGACAGCCGCGTGAGCGACTCGGCCGAACGGCGCGGTGGACGGAGACGACAAGCGCCTCTCGGTACGCACGCGCTTGGCGCCAGGGTAGCGCTGCAGCATCTGGTCCCGGAGCTCGCTCGGGAGACTCGTCTCATCGTGGCTCTGAGCGTAGTGGTGAGAGAGCGGTCAGCGGAGCTGCCTGCCAGGGCTGCGACACGAGAGCGAGCGCTTCACGCACATCGATGAGCGTGATCTTCTCGTCCGGTAGCGCCAGCTTCCAGCTCGCCGGGTCGCACGTGAGGCAGTTGAGCGTCAGCCGCGACGCGATCTCCTTCTGCGGCAGCAAGTCGAGCTGGCGGAGCTGTCAGCCGCACGCCGCCAGCTACTTGCAAGACGCAGGCGACGCACGAACCTGCTCGACCATGTAGTCGATCGCGTGCATGCGCGCAGGCGAGCGCTGGCTGTCGCTCGGGAAGCCTTCGAGGATGTATCTGCGCCACAAGCAGTCAGCAGGTGCGCTCGTCCCACCACGCGAGCGCGAGCGGCGTCTGACTTCTTCAAGTAGAACTCGGGCATGTACGGCAGCCTGCGTCGCACACCAGAGAGCTCACGTCAGCGCTCGCAGCCAACCAACCGTCCGTCGCGCGCGGCACTCGACGTGCGACCCACATCTTGACGTAGGACGGCGAGTTGGCGCCGAAGAGCGTCGTGTCGCAGAAGCCCTGCGTCAGCGCCAGCGAGAGCACGCGCTGCGGGTAGAGCGCCGCGTACCGCTGCGGCACCAGTCGCAGCAGCATCGACGGTATCCCCCCAACGTTCGTCAGCCTCATAGCACTAACGACAGTGTACTGGCTGGCGAGACCTGCGGGTGTGCCCCACCTGCGCCAAGTACGCGCCGAGCGAGGCGCCGTAGAGATGAACCTCGCGCACGTTGATCGCGTTGAGGAACCGGTCGAAGCTGTGGATCCACTCGTCGTGGGTCCACACGATCGGGTGCTGCACCTGCTCAGCACCGGGTGTCGTGTTGTGTCGGGCTGCGTGAGCGCGACCATTACTCCCCCTTTTCAAACAGCGTCCGCACCGCGATGACGCGGCAGCCTTTGGCCGCCAGCGCCAGCAGCTGCAGGTGGAAGCAGCGCGGTGATCCGCTCGTGCCCGGCAGACACACGAGCGGCGCGTCGCCAGGCGAAGCGCTGCTGCCACTGCCGCTCTGCTTGCCGCAGTCGAAGTACTCCCACGTGTGGCCGTCGTACGTCGTCACGCGCTGCCGCGCCGCCTGCTGCCGGAAGCGCGCGTCGCTGCGCGTCAGCGGGTTGCCGGCGTCGGCCATCGCCGGGCTGCTGTTCGCCACTCGGCTCATCTCGATTTCGTGCGATCTCGAAATCTTCAAGCGACACGTTAATAACTAACCCTGCGCTACGGCATGTATGCGATTCGAGAGACTCGAAGCGTTTGGTGGTCACTATTCATTTGATACTGTATCAAATACTCGTCGCGAACGATGGAGGACAGCGGAGGCTTCGTGCTCAACATCGCGGCGTCGACCAGCGGCGGCGTCGGCGGCGTGCGGCCGGCGAAGAAGAAGAACTCGTTCCGTGCCAAGCAGTCGGCCAAGCGCGCGAAGCTCAAGAGCAAGGCCAAGTCCCCGCAGAAGCTGGAGAAGAAGCCCGCAGCTGCCAGCGCGCAGACGCCGACGCCACGAGCTCCGAAGAGCACCACGCCGCCCCACACTGCTGTTCGCGCTACGCCGACTGCTGCTGCTGCTGCTGCCGCTGAACCGACGGATGACCGCTCGCGCTTCGACTCGGACTCGGAGAGCGAAGACGCTGCCTCTGGCGTCGATCCAGCAGCTGCGGCCGACGAGGACGACGACGACGAGCAGGAAGTCGCGACAGTCAACGGAGACGACGACAGCGACGAAGCGCATCAGCCAGCACCGGTTGCAGCGCCGGAGGTGCCGAGTGGCGTGGCGGAGGTGAAGACGTTCGGCACGCGGCGCAACCCGAACAAGGAGCTGTACGACCCGGAGGCGTTAGCCAAGGTGCGCGCGAAGGTGGTGGACACGACCGCGACGCTCGACCGGCCGCGCGAGTCAGCGACGAGTGAGAAGATCTTCGCCGCGAGCAAGACGTTCGCGTCGCTGCAGCTGCACCCACGCGTGGTGCAGGTGCTGACGAAGGACGCGGCGAGCAACGGCTTCGGCTTCGAGCGGCCCACGAACGTGCAGGTCAAGTCGATCCCAGCCGTGCTCTCGGGCAAGGACGTGCTCGTGAAGAGCGAGACGGGGTCCGGCAAGACGCTGTCGTACCTGCTGCCGATCGTGCAGAAGCTGCAGGGCGTCGAGCCCCGGGTGCGGCGGGAGGATGGCTGCCTCGCGCTCATCCTGGCGCCGACGCGCGAGCTGTGTCTGCAGATCCTCGAGACAGCGAACAAGCTGATCCAGCCGTTCGTGTTCCTCGTGCCCGGCGCGATCATCGGCGGTGAGAAGAAGAAGGCGGAGAAGGCGCGGCTGCGCAAGGGCATCAGCATCCTCATCGCCACCCCGGGGCGGCTCGCAGACCACTTGGTCAACACGCAGGCGTTCAACTACGCGCAGCTGCAGTTCCTCGTGCTCGACGAAGCCGATCGGCTGCTCGACATGGGCTTCGAGAAGCAGATCCGGCAGATCCTGAGCATCATCGACCGGAAGAGCGACGGCGAGAGCGGCAGCAGTCGTGCGTCGATGGGGCGGCGCCAGAACGTCCTCGTGTCCGCGACGGTGAACACGGGCGTGGAGGAGCTCGCGAAGATGAGTCTGAAGCATCCGCTGATGGTGGACGCGGACGGCGCAGACAGCGCGGCCGCCGCGCAGAGCAAGAGCGCGCACGAGAGCTTCTCGACGCCGCACCAGCTCATGCAACACTTCATGATCGTGCCGGCGAAGGCCCGGCTCGTCGCGCTCACCTGCTTTCTGCGCCAGGAACTGAACCACAACCCGAACAAGCACTCGAAGGTCGTGGTGTTCATGTCGACGTGTGACGCCGTGGACTTCCACCACGCGCTGTTCAGCAAGACGGCGTGGCCCGCGGGTCGCAAGGCGGGCAACGACGCGGCGAAGAAGCTGGGAACGGAGGACGCGCCGGCGAGCGCCGTGTCCAGTTCGCTCTTCGGCAGCAACGGCGCGGTGTTCCGGCTGCACGGCAACATCCCGCAGCACGAGCGCATGACGGCGTTCAAGAACTTCTGCACGTCGACGAGCGGCGTGCTGCTGTGCACGGACGTGGCTGCGCGAGGGCTGAACTTGCCGACCGTGCAGTGGATCGTGCAGTACGACCCGCCGACGGAGACGCGCGACTACGTGCACCGCGTGGGGCGAACCGCGCGCTCGGGGAACCAGGGCAGCAGTCTGCTCTTCCTCATGCCGTCGGAGGCTGAGTACCTCGACCACCTGCAGAAGCACGGGCTCACGATGGCGGCACTGAGTACGGAGAAGACGATCACACGCGTGGGCAAGTACGGTGGCTTCATGCGCTCGAACAAGAAGCTGCCGCACGAGGTGGTGCAGAGCGACCTGCAGTTCCTCTACGACCAGACCGTGCTCGCGGACAAGGAGCTCTTCGCGCTCGCGTGCCAGGCGTTCCACTCCTTCGTGCGCAGCTACGCGACACACACGAGCGACACGCGCGCGATCTTCCACGTGCGCAGCCTGCACTTCGGGCACATCGCCAAGAGCTTCGCGCTGCGCGAGCCGCCGGCGTCCAGCAAGGTGCGCGACAGCGGCCGCAACGCCAAGAAGGGGACGCTGCAGAAGCGCAAGGACCGCGAGGAGAAGGAGAAGGAGCTGGACCTCAAGCGCGTGAAGAAGCAGCGCCAGCAGCAGCGCCAGCACGCGCAGAACGTCTCCGAGTTCGCCGAGTAGGCTGGCGAGCCCGAGACTGAGAGAGACACCATTGAGACATAAACTACTACCCATGTTGCGTTCTCCTCCATCCTTCATCGAGTCGACTGGCTCGGTCGTCATTGACATTGTGCGCCTTGAGCGCAGGTGTCTGTGCGTGCGACCGCGCGAGCTCCGAGACTCCCGTCGAGAGCGAGTCCTGACACAAACGACGGTCTACAGCTCACCTTGCGACGCTTGTTCTCCCACGCTTCTCGCTCTTGACGCTCCAGCTCGGCGATGCGCGCGCGCTTCGGAACTGATACATGTGCTGTGCGGCGCGGCACCTCAGCGACAACGTGGACATCGACGCGGACCATGGAGTGATACTTCCAGGAGGAGTTGGTGGCGTGTGTCCTGGTTCTCTCGAAGACCAAGGACCTCGCTGAGAATCTCGTCGCCCTGGATGCGCAGCTCTGGATGCGTGAACTTGTGCTTTGCGGCCCTCCTGTGACGTTGCCACAGCTCCGCGATCATCGAGAAGCTCGGGTCGCCCGGCCGTAGGAAACGTCGGTGCAGTGAAGGCGGTTGCTGCTGCATCGAACCCGCATCCTGCGCGCCTTCGTCGGGGAGAACGGCTCGATACCATACCTAAGCGAGGGCTGTACGCGCGCAGCACTCTCGCTGGCGGCGAAGGAGCGGCACGTCGCCGTGGTCAAGTTCCTTGGTCGTCACCGTCGCGAAGGCTGCGTCCCTGGAACGCTGCTCTTCGCGTCGAGCCAGCCTTGGAACCATAGAGTCGTGAAGTTCCTGTGCAAGTACACAAACGAGAGGTGCCTGGTCGAGGCGTGGGCTGCCCTCACTAACGCTGAGAAGGTGTACTACAGAGACACGGTCTCGACTCTGAACAAGTTCATCTCGACGACAGCGGCGACGGTGCCAGAAGTTGTGAGCTCGACACGGAGATCGCACTGCCGCTGGCGAAGGATGCGGAGAGCGCATCGGTGCAAGTCTCCGCTCTTCGCCGCACGCCGAGTCTTCCTGATGTCCAGCAAGCAACACGGTTGTCGAGCTTGCTTCTCGTGTTTGCCGATGAATGCAGATGTCATTCGACAATTGAGTTTACTTTGCCTCGTCAAATTCTAATCTGCGACGTGTGAGTGAAGTGTGGATGACAAGCCCAGCGTGGACGACGTTCGCAGCGCTGCGCCGAGAGACCGCGGCGTGGAGCACGCAGCAGCTCAGCGAGCGCGACGTGGAGGTCGAGGGCCAGCTCGTGCACGTGCGCCGCATCTCGTGAGTGCTGCGGAGCGACTGGAGAGGACGCCGTGCGCGCTGTCGTCCGTGCTCACACGTTAACTCTCTCTTGCGTGCACCATTGGTACGGCAGCCGCAAGTGCTCATTCTACGACCTGGCTGAGCATCGCTCTCTCTCACACGCTGATGGTGACTCGGCATCTCCTCTGCCGCCCGTCGAGCGCCTGGAAGTGATCCTCAAGATCGTCGACGATGAGCTCTCGATCGATAACGTGGACGAGATCCGCCACCGCGTGAGCGTCGGCGACGTCGTGCGCGTGCGCGGCTTCCTGGAGCGCAGCAGCGACGACCGCACGGTCCTGCTGCACGCGCGCGACATCGCAGTCGTCGCGGCTTGGAAGGAGCTGCATCCAGGTTGCAGGCGACCCACACACACTCACATGAGTCACGTCCTTGGAGTGCGCTGCTGACGCCGAGTGTGTGGGGCACAGGAGTGCCGTTCATGCCGACACCGGCGATCCGCCAGGACGAGCGCAGCAGCGCGAAGGCACCAAGCGAGTCTGCTGCACGAGCGCGCGGCGAGCAGCCAGCGAGCTTGAGCTGTGGCGGCGACAGCGAGAGCGCCGTCAGTGCAGCGCCAGCGGCGACGGCGCACTGCAAGTTCTGGATCAACTCGCGCACGTGCCAGTACGGCGACAAGTGCGCGCTCGTGCACGCGGGCCCAGCGGAGCTCAAGCAGGCGCGCGCCGAGTGGCTCCAGGAGCGGCTCCACCTCAAGCGGCTGCGCGCCAAGCACGACGACGACCCGCTGGACGCGCACGGCAAGAGCGGCAAGCAGCAGCGCGCGCAGGTGTTCGCCGAATGGCTCGTGGCGCAGTTCGGACGCGCGTTCCTTTCGCGCGGCAGCGGCGTGGTGGACGTCGCGGGCGGCCGCGGCGGCGTCTCGTTCGAGCTCTGGAACAAGCGCGCGGTGCCGTGCACGCTCGTCGACCCGGTGCGTCCGGACTCTCGCCTCTCACTCGTTGGGAGAGCGTCGCGGCAGGGTGAGCGCTCACACGCACGTGCTGCGAGCGCAGCGTCCGATGAAGCTCTCGAAGCAGCAGTTCAAGTTCATGAAGAAGCTCGCGAAGGACCAGGATGGAGGCCGCCTGGAGCTCGTCCCACAGGTGTGACGCTGTCTCCCAAGGCTGCTGGCGCCGTGCTTGGACGCACTGACGCTGCTCTCTCTCTCTCCCTCTCTCTCTCTCTCTCTCGGTAAGCAGAAGCTCGAGCTGTTCAACACGACGACGTTCCTGGAGTCGGCCGAGAACGCGGCGCTCGTTGCGAACGCGTCGGTGCTCGTCGGCATGCACCCGGACGAGGCCACGGATGCGATCGTGGACGCCGCACTCCTGCTCGACAAGCCGTTCGTGGTCGTGCCGTGCTGCGTGTTCGGCCACAAGTTCCCGAGCCGCGCGCTGCCGGCGACTGGCGGCCGAGTCGCCTCGTACGAAGACCTCGTCGCGTACCTGCAGGCGAAGCACCCGAGCATCGAGAAGGCCTTCCTGCCGTTCGACGGCAAAAACCTCGTGCTCTTCCGGCTGCCGTCTGCTGCGGCACGGGCGGCGGCTCCGGCCCCAACCGCCCCAGTAGATGCCGAGTAGAGCGGACTGCGATGCGAACACCTGACACACACACACGCGCGCGCAACGATGCTCTCTACTGGCCTCTTGATGCACTTGGTCGTCGAGAGGCACACATCGGGGTCACGTGGTGAGCGGGAACACCTCGACTCGATCTGGGAATGCGACCGCGAGACTCGGTGGGCTGCCACCCGCTTCGCCGCTGCCCCGCGGCGCTCCGATCATCGCGCTCGCGACCGGACACTCGCTGGTGTCACCTCTGGAGCTCGCCGCGTCCCACTCGCGCACCAGCTTCTGACCGCGGAAGAGCGCGACGCGGCCATTCGTCCCCACGCACACCCACGTGAGTGCCTCGCTCTCCGAGTCGGACGCGTCGTCTCCGCTGCTGGCGCGGAGGATCTTGGCGACTGGGAACGACACCTGCGCACCGCCACGTTCGGTGAGTCCGCGAGACTTGGGAGAAGTGGCCATCGCACGCGCTCCGCTCGTCGCACCTCCGCCCAGTCCTCCACGACGAACTGGAACGCTGGCTCGCGGGTCGTCGAGATGCGGAACACCTTGCTGTTCGCACGCACGAGCTGTCAGATGCTGGCCGCCACTCAGTGACGACGTCAGCAGGCGGTGGCGGCGCCGCACCCGGCTTCTCCGCCCGCGAGCACCACGTCCGGCTGCTTCTGGCTGCTGCTGCTGCTGGCAGTCACCGGGAAGCTCGCGATCGCGCTGATCGGCGAGCTCGTGGAGACGCTCGCAACCGCAACTCCGCGGTGCGTGAGCAGCACCCGGCGGTCGCCGGTGCTCACGAGCGTGTAGGACGAGAGCGTGCCCTCGACGTCCAGCACGCTCGCGCTCACGATGGCTCTGACTGGCAGCAGCATCGTCGTCGTGTCAGCCACTCGAGAGCAGACAGTGAGCGCGTCGAGATCGCTCGTGCGCGCGACGCACACAGCGGCTGTGCGGGCGGCGGGTAGAAGAACGCAGCAGCAGCAACAGCAGCAGGTTCCTCTCGTGCGCGCTGCGGCTCACGCGAAGGGTGGCGCTGCAGCAGCCGCGCACTCCACCAGTCAGCGTGGCAGTGATGCTCCAGACACCAACGCTCTCGGTGACGCACCGACCAGAGGATGCCGTACTGGTTCACGCCGTAGAGCGAGCCGAGCAGGTCACCGGCCACGAACTCGCACTCGCTCCCGGCGAGCGCGCAGACGCAGAGCACCGCGCTCTCGAGCTGCACACGGCGCACCTCCTGTACGCGACCACATCCCCCGCTCAGCGCCACGAGCGCACTACACACGCACGCACACGCCACTCTCGCTCATGCGCACCGTCTCGTTGCGGAAGAAGACGAGCTCACCGGCCGCCGTGCCCGCCACAAGCAGCGCACGGCTGGTGTCCGGAGCCCGCGGATCTGGAACAGCGCACACACACTGCACTCCGCCGGAGCCGTCGTCCGCTCAGGTGAGCACAGAGCGCGCGCCGCATCTCAGCAGCACTGGCCCAGAGTGCGCACCAGCACAGCGTCCCGCGCTGCTCGCGCCGTCCACTGCGGCACCAGCGTCTCCCTCAACTCCGGGACTTCCACCCGCCCAGATGGCGCGCCAGCACGCCCGCTCTCCGCCTCTCTGGTGCTGTTGCTGCTGCTGCGGCGAGCGAAGCAGTGCACGAATCCGTTCGCGCCGCCCGCGAACACGCGGGAGCCGCGCGGGTCGGCGGCGACGCACGTGGCGTCCATGGGTAGCTCCAGATGGCGTTATTAACGCTTTTGTTAACGTCTTGCGGCTGGAGAAAAAAATGAGTATCATCTACTGAAGGTCATTTCAAAAGAGACAAGGCTCGAAGAACTGGTGTTCCGAGAAATCAGATCTCATTGTATTAAGTAGAGGAGGACATTGCGATCTCTGGGCGAACATGGCAAGTCGCTCGTGAAGGGGTCGGAAGCACGAGGATCGGCGACGCGAACGAGGTCCTTGTGTCTGCTCACGGGTGTGTGTGTGTCTATTGCCTACTGCTTAAATATGCGCTGCTGTGTCGCGCGCCGACGCATGCTGACTGTGTCCTGCCTCTCTGACTCGAGGTCGGGAACTTGAATACTGTTGACCGAAGAACGCAGCGGTCGACCATCGATCGGGTCCGCCGCCGCCGCTGCTGCATCTGCTGCGGCTGAGCTTGTGTGTGTGTGTGTGTGTGTGTGTGTGTCCGCTGCTGGCGTCGCGGGAGCTCCGCACTGGATGCACCGCCGCTCGCTTCCCCTCCGCGCGCTCACGACCCCGTCATGCGATTCCAGAAGCGGAACGAGAACTTGCGCTTCTGCTTGTTCGCGTCCCCCCCTGTGAGCGACATGCCGCGCAGCTTGCTTGGGTGCATCTCCCACGCGTTCGTCGGCGTCGGCGGCGCGCTGTCCATGTCCCACGGCTTCACGCAGAGCACTTCGGCGGAGCGGGGCGACGGCAGCGGCTCCTGCGGCTGCGACTGCGGCTCGAGACACACCTGCGTGAACTCTTCCAGGAAGCTCGCGACCTGCGGCTGGTACTGTGTGATGAAGACGTTGCCGAGCGCGCACTCCGGCGCGTTCTCGTTCAGCAGGTTGCCGCTCAGCGTGTGCTGCAGCATCTTGGCGATCTGCACGCACACCGGCAGCGACCGCACCGTGTGCGGTGCGAAGCCGAGCATCTCGGGCTTGACCAGCGCCGGGTTCACGAGCCGCAGGAAGACGACACCGCCGACCACGATCGTCGTGTGCTGCCGGCTCGCCGGAAACGCCTTGCGGTACTCGCGCAGCACGAACTTACACGCCGCGCGCAGCACGAGCGGCGCGTAGTGGAGCGCCTTGCCGAGCCGCCGGATGATGTTCTGCGCGTACTCGCGCACCTGCGCCGGAGTGGTGACCGCCGTGCGGTGGTAGAGCGTGGACTTGTCGCCGAAGACGTCGCGCAGCGCGTAGCGGAGGTACGGGCGTGCGTGCTCGTGGCCGAGCGTCTTGAAGAGCGCGCTGAGTCCCGAGGACGAGCGCAGGAACATCTCCTCGCGGCCGTCGGCCTGCGCGAGCTCCATCTGCATCGCGCGCTCGAACTCGTGCAGGCGCGGGAGGTCGCTGAGCGAGCGCATGCGCTCGACCTGGACGCTTCGCATGGTGTGCGCCGCCTGTGCTGCTGCTGCTGCTGTGGGTGCGAGAGAGAAGGGAAGCGCTCCTCTGTTCGCGTTCGCCTGCTTTGCCTGCCTGCTTGCCTGTGCTTGTGAGCGATTGACCTGTGCGGAATCCAGAGCGTTGTACAATGGGCGGCGGCGAGCGAAAAGGAGTGGCCAAAATGCGCTAATTACATCGCTAGCCTGCAGTGTGAAGACGCTCGGATCGTTCTTTCCTTCCGTCTGGAAACGCCTCATACACATTTCAAATGAGAAATACAATTAGTATCGTCTTCACAAAAGCAGACGGGGCGTGCACGCTTCGCGGAACACGGCGAGGGCTAGGGGGAGACATGTCGCCCTGTCGCTCTTGAAAATGTGTATGTTTTCGCAGTTACCAGTCAATTACAGATTTGAACGCAGTTGACAACGAACACTTGCACAAATGGCATTCGTATTGAGAACACTTGCATAAATGGGCATACAGGTTGCCCGATCTTTTGTGGAGGTGGTGGTGGCGAGAGCAGCACCTCCGAGATCCAAGGCGCGTCGTGCTCGCGCCTCCGCGCAGCAACCAGCAGCGACGGACGGTGATCTTGCGCCAGAGCAGACCGAGTACGAAAGGCGCTGCCCACCACCCTGCGCTTGCAATGGCATCCATCCGCCTCCAGCGCGCGCACGTCGGTCGAGAGGACAGAGGCGCCGCACTCGCGCTTTCAGCGAACCTTCGCGTCGAGGCGTCGCCGCCAGTCGTGGCGGTCTCGCTGCTGTTCCTGCCGTTGGTGTTGCTAGTGGCGGCGGCGGTTTGCTTGCCATCCCCGCGAGCGCGCGAGCAGCTCGAGGCGCGCCTCGGCGCTTTCTACCCGACGACGACGACTGCGCCGTCGATGCCGCTCCGCTCTCGCTTCCTCCTCCTCCTGGATCGATCGATCGCCAGCGTCGCCATCGACGCGACTGCAACTGACGTCAGCAGCAGCAGCAAGAGCAAGAGCAAGAGCAGGAAGGCCGGGCGAAGATCCAATGTGCAGCGAGCGCTGTATCAGACATCCTGACCCGACACGTCTGTGTGTGTCCCTCGGTTGCACCGTGCAGTGCGCGTCTGCCGAGGATCGAGGAGCAGCAGCACCGATCGGCCGCCGGTGCTGAGCAGAAACCCACTCCTGGCTCCGGCGCCGCTGCCATCGCTTCTCGTTCTCATTCTCGCGGCGGCGACATGCCGGCCAGCCAGCAGCATGCGAAGCTCGGCTGCCTCTTGCATGCACCACCACATGTGCGCGAAGCCGCCTCCGGACGGCAGCAACAAGAAAGCAGCAGCGAGTTGGCTTGAAAAAATTCGCTGGCCAAGACGCCGCAGGAACGCGAGGGGAAAGCGCGCGCGCGTGGTGGCAACACGACGATCGGCGGCGGCGGCTAGATCCTTGGACGTCGTCGTCATTGCCTTCCCTTGCCTTGCTTTGTATGCTCGGCGCGATCTTGGCGGAGGTCGCCTCGCTCTAGCAGCAGCAACAGCAGTTGACCTCACGCAGGCGTTGCTGCCACACATTCGCCGGTGCACCCGCAGCGACCTCGCTTTCGGACCTGCGCGAACCCCGCCACCGTCGCGGCACTAGCTCACCCGCAGGATGACACGCTCCCAATGCTCGCTCGAACAAACAGAAGAGTGCGCCGCCACGCAGAAGGAGGACAAGAGGTGATGCTGGGACTCGTGCGTGCGTGGTGACTTGTCTGCGAGACCGCCGGCGACGCTGCAGTGCGTCTCGCTCTGAGATGGCCGCGAGGGCGTTAGCGTTCGGATCGGCGTTGCCTGCCGCTCGGGTCGATGTTGCCACTCGGTCGGATCGAGATCAAGACGCGCAGCGCTGCCACTCGCCTCAAGGAGGCGAAGCGCAAGCCCTCGCCGCTCGAGAGCTGCCTCACGAAGCAGCGCGCTCGCCAGCCCGCGCTCGCGGATCTCGCCATCTCACGCAGCCTCTTCCTCTGCGTGTTATGTGCGCGTTATGTGTGTGTGTGTGTGTGTGTGTGTGCGTGTCGACACTCGACACCCTCGAGCGAGACAGCCGCGTGCATGCGCGAGCGAGCTCGCTGGTGTGCACGGCGACGACGGCGGCGGCGGCGGCAATACGGTAGCGCGCATCATGTACGTACGCGCACTTCAGTCACCGGAAATCGACAGCGCTTCCATCAACGCCAGCGTCGAAGGTGTCGTCGGTGGTGGCAGCGACAAACAGCGCGCGAGAGAGAGAGAGCGAGTGAGCGCACGCCACCACGCGGGCTGCTTCTTCAGAATGCCTCCGACAGTGAGTTGACGTAGCGCCTGCATCTCCAGCATGAAGACGAACGCGTCCTGGTGAATCAGTCGCTTCGGACTCGGGAGGACTCGCTGCATCGCATCGCAGCCGATCTGAACGAACAGATATCTCGCATGCATGCTGCGATCCTGGGTCTTAACGTGTGATCCGAGTGTCTGCATCGGCCTCCGACGCTGATCGCTGCCCCCACTGACATCAGTCCGCAAGAAGGAGGCCCTTGGTCGCGCTCTCGACGGAGCGCTCGTGCTCGACGGAGCGCTCGCGCGTTCGAGCAGCATGGCGGCGATCCTGATGGCTGGGAATCGGTTGATTTCGACAGCTCTGTAAATCGCCAAAACAGCGGAATCGATGGACGTGCCGTCGTGGCACCCGGCGAACCAGGACGCGGACGCCACGCGGCGGCTGCTGATGGCGCCGGCCGCCGCCGTGCCGCGTACCGAGTTCAAGGTCATGCCCGGCTCGAGCGCGGACACGAGCACGGACGCCGGGCGGCAGCTCATGAGCGACCTCAACGGCGGCGACGTCGCGTTCGGCGGTCGCGGCTTCTTCGACGCGTCCGACAGGTGCTCGTGCTCGCTCGCGGTGGCAGTTGTTTGGCGCAGCCGCGAGCGGCGGCGGTCAGCGCAACGAGAAGAGCTGACGGCGGTCGGAACGCTCTCCCGTTCTCAGGTTGTACCTGCAGGAGCAGCGGAAGGTCGAGGAGGCGCAGAAGAGCAAGCGCAAGGCGGAGGAGGACGCGCGTGAGTCGCCCAGCGCTCAGCAGCTGATCGCAGAGTGCAGGGGCTGCGTGGCTGGCTGGGTGGGGGCTACATTGCTGATTGTGAGCGAGTGTGACGGACAGAGCTCCTGAGCTTCCGCTCGACGTCTCTCAAGGCGCAGCAGGCGCAGAAGCCGCTGCTGGCGGTGGTGGCACCGGAGGCCATCGCTCCGACAAAGTCCCAGGGCGGCGCCGCCGAGTCCCTTAACAGCAGCAACAGCAGCAAGAAGAAGCCTCTGTCCGCTGTCGTGACGATCAAGCCGAGGAAGCGCAGCGCCGCCACAGACGCGACGTCGGAGAGCAGCAGCAAGAAGCCGAGAGCAGCCAAGAAGCAGCCAGTCGCAGTCGCAGATGCTGCTGCAGAGAGCAGCGCGGTGTCGCCACAGACCTCCGGCGCCTCAAAGCCGTCGGCGAAGGCGACTGCTGCTGCTGTCACGAAGCTAGTGACTTCGGGGCCGCTGCTGCTCGGCTACTCGAGCAGCAGCGACAGCGAGTGAGAGAGCGAGAGTGTGAGAGAGAGTGACCTGACACCAGTGCCCGTCGATCGCGCGACGACGCTCGCATGTACGCGTACCCGAATGCATGAACTTCTATTGCATCAACACACCTACGCTGCAACAGCGGGCGACGCTCAGTCGCTGTCGTCGCCGAAGGTGATCTTGGTCGCCTTCTGGGTCACGTCGACGTTCTTCGCGAACGCGCCGTAGAGCTTGTGCTCCTTCTTCTTGACGTGCGTGCCGAACTTGGTGAGGTCCGCGGGCACGTCCTGGTTCGAGTCGCGCAGGAGGTTCACGAGCTCGCCCGCGCGCGGCTTGTCGTTCGCGGTGAAGAACGTGTGCGCCGTGCCCTTCTTGCCGCCGCGGCCCGTGCGGCCGATGCGGTGGACGTAGTCCTCGATCGTGAGCGGGAACGAGTAGTTCAGCACGTACTCGACGTCTGGGATGTCGAGCCCGCGCGCAGCCACGTCCGTGGCGATCAGCAGTGGAATCTTGCCCGACTTGAACTGCTCCACCGCCTCCGTGCGCTGCGCCTGGCTGCGGTCGCCGTGGATCGCGGCGCACGTCCAACCCTTCTGCTGCAGCATGCGCTCCACGCGGTCCGCCTCCTTCTTGTACAGCACGAAGAGCAGCACGCGGTTCTTGCGCGAGCTGTGGTACTTCTGCAGCAGCGTGTGCACGCGCGCGTCGCGCGCGCGGTCCTCGATCACCTCAACGAGCTGCGTCACGTTCTGGCTCGCCGCGAGGTCGTCCGAGCCGATCGTGACCTTCACCGGGTCGGTCAGGAACTCGTGCGCGAGCTTCTGGATCGACTGCGGCCACGTCGCGCTGAACATGGCGATCTGGCGCTCCGCGTGGGTCGCCCCGATGATCTTGCGTATGTCCTTCTCGAAGCCCTCGTCCAGCATGCGGTCGGCCTCGTCCAGGACGACGAACGTCACCTTCGACAGGTTGCACGCGCCTTCCTCGAGCAGGTCCTTGAGACGCCCGGGCGTGGCCACCACCACGTGTACGCCGTTGCGCAGAGTCTTCTTCTGCTCGTTCTTGGGTACGCCGCCGTAGATGCACGTGCTGCGCAGCCCGCACTGCTTGCCCGCCTGCGTGATCACCTCGGAGCTCTGCATCGCCAGCTCGCGCGTCGGCGCAACCACGAGCATGCGCGGACCCGGGTGCTTGGGCGAGATCGCGGGCTGCGCCGCGATGTGGATGAGACCTGGGATCGAAAACGCCAGCGTCTTGCCGGAGCCCGTCTCGGCGATGCCGATGATGTCGCGGCCGGACGCCAGGATCGGCCAGCACTGGCTCTGGATCGGTGTCGGCTTGCTGAAGCCCGCCGTGGTCTTGAGGAACTTGGCGTCGAACGTGACGTCCGCGAAGCTGCGGATCGGACGGTACAGGCAGTTGTCGCCGCTGATAGTCATCTCGTTCTCCGTGTGGAACGCCGCGACCTCTTCGTTCGTCATCTTCGCTGTCGCCTTGCTCTCAGCGTAGAACGACTTCTTGAAACTCCCGTCCTTCGCGGCCGGCTGCTGGTACGGGCCGCTCGAGAAGTCCGTGGTCGGCGCGGCATCCTCGTCGTTGCTCTGCTTCTTGCTCTTCTTCTCCTTCTTCTCCTTCTTCTCCTTCTTCTGCTTCTTCACCTCGCTGCTGCTGCTGGCGGTGGTGGCGTCGACAGCTGACGGGCTCTCGCCATCCTCCTCGCGGCTGCGCTTCTTGTCCTTCTTGGACTTCTTCTTCTCGCTGGAAGTGGTGGCCGCCCCCGCCTGCTGCTGCTTCTCCTCCTGCGCCTTGCGCTCCGCCTTCTTCGCCTTCTTCGCCTCTTTGCGCTGGCGCTTGGCGTCGACGTTCGCAGCTCCGCTCATGGCTGCTGTGTAGTGTGGTGCGTGAAGCGGATGCTGTCAGCGCTGCTCGCTGTCGGCGCTGGCGTCGGAGTTTGATGTGCGAACCACTGAGCTCCAAGCGTTGCGAATCCCAGCCAATGATGCACTAAGTACGATTTTACTCGACTAGGTACGAAGTACACCTCGAAGTCTTGGAGTCTCCCTCGAAGTCAAGACTTCGAGGGAGACTCCGACACCTGGTCTTTCATGCTCTCTTGCTCCCCTTGTTCCGATCGAATACGCGCGCCTCTGTGTGTGCTCGCATGTGCGAAGAGTGCAGTCACCGCGAGATTGAGTGTGGCGATCGACTGCGCTTCTGTCGTTATGTGCGGTCCCTACTCGCCCAGTTGATGCTCAAGTTCGTTCTCACTCGAAAGCGCTCTGCACTCACTCGGGCACACGGAAGCGCTTACCCACGAGATCTCTCTCGCATGCACAACCAAGGGACTGGTGTGTGTCCATGCTCGTGTGCGAGGCTCGTCCACCTTCGCTTCTCCTCGACCAAATTTCGTCTGCCAGGCGATCTCAAGCTCAGGATGAGCTCCACGCCGAACCTGAGCTGCGCTCATGCAAGGAGGAAGCGCGACGAACGAGCGGTGGATCAATCTGTGATCTGCTGCTGCTGCTGCGCTTGCTGCGCAAGAAGAGCGGACTGTCTACGCGAGTTCTAGGAGCTCGCAGACTCCAGTCAAGTCGAGATGCAAGTATCTCGCAGGACTCGGTCGAGGTGCTGGCAAGTCAAGCTCGCGAGACATTCTCCTGCGCAGACAGACAGACAGCGACCCACAACGCGGAGAACAAGCGAGCGAGCGAGCGAGTGAGCTCCAGCTAGATAGTCCGCTCTCCATCTGCACACGCGCGCGTTCCTCGATCGTTCAAGCAGCTCGGTTGCTCGTTGCAGATCCCGATGTCCTCGGAACGCTGCGATCACCACCACCACTTCGG
>JAASFS010000460.1:0-17651 GCA_023333865.1 Globisporangium perplexum | reverse complement strand
CGCCGCCGCGTGCTCGAGGGCCTCAAGTACGAGAAGCTGCACGCGGCGCGGCGGTTCCTCGACCGGCGCGCGCAGTTCGCGTGCCCCACCACGCGCTTCTCCGAGTCAAGCAGGACGACGAGCATGGCGACGTCAGCAGGAACAGCCGAGAGCAGTTCGTTCGCCGCCTCCAGCAGTAGCAGTTGGATGCATGGCGACACGCGCTCCCTGGTGCAGGCTGAGACGCTGGGCGACGAGCTGTCGGTCATCAAGTTCGATGTCCTGCCGCTGCGAGACGCGAAGAGCGTCAAGCACGCGTTCGACGCCTTCCTCTTCTTGTTCGCGAACCTCGAGATCTGCGCGACGGAGACGCTGGGCGACGTCACGGTGCGCGAGGAGGACAGCGTGGCTGCCAGCTGCGGCGCTGGAGCCAACAACGCGAGCAGCTCGGACGGACACGACACCAGCTCCGACTCGGGCAGCAACGGAGGTGACGACACGTTCACCTGGTCGGCTCTCGGAGACAGCGGCGTCGCTCAGCACCGGTTCGTGCGCCACCGCCACACTGGCGATCGCAGCGTTCGGTCGAAACAGCCTGGCGCCTTGCCGATCGAGACGAACAACGTGCTTTTCGCTGAGTACAAGTCACGCCAGCGCTGTCCGCAGAGCGGTGAGTACCGCGAGGAAGGCGTGATCGCGACTGACTTCGTCGACGAGGACGAACTGTACCCGTACCGCCCGCGCGAGTGCTTGCGCAAAGATGTCTCGAGCGCGCTGCGCTTCCGGTCGTACATGAAGAAGCGGACGAGTGGCGCGGAGGCGGCGAGGGGAGCCAAGTCCGTGCACGCTCCGAAGCGTCCAGCTCCTGCATCACATTCGTCAGAGCCAGTGTCGCCGATCTTCAGGAACTCTGTTGAGGCCGATGGTACCGACGTGGACGCCACCACTGTCGGCGCTGACTCGGATCCTGACCCCAGCCAAGACAGACGAGAGAGCTCGGGCAAGCCGGATGACGGATGCGAGCGCGTGGTGGTACTCACGTTGTGGACCAAGTCGACGCTGCAGTACGACGACTCGAAGGTCTCCGCCGAGGAGCTGCAGGACATCATGGAGGACGCCGACCGCGTACACACCGCGACGCTCAAGTCCTTCCGCTCGGTGCTCCGGTTCTCGCATCTGTCGTAGTGAGTCAGCTCACCCACCAAGTACTAGCTCCAAGTGTCTTGTACGGCTCAACGTCTTTCACTCATCCGCAGTGGATCAAATCGGAGATACTCAGCGACGACGACCGCACCTTGTACACGAGCTTGAGGTCGCGCGTGTGCGCGCTGAAGTACCGTTCGTCAGTGCCGAGCGGCAGCAGGAAGAACCGTTCGCGGTGTATCCGGGACTGGAAGTACCCGAGCTGCACGCCGCCGCCACCGCTGATGATGTAGCTGAAGTACACTAGCGGGTCGCTCATGTTGACGAGGTTCATGAAGGCGATCGTGGCTTCAATGTCGTCTCCGCGATCGTGCAGTGTCTCCATCTGGAGCTGGATGGAATGGAAGTCGCTCAAGCTCATGAGCACGGACGGGAAGTTCTCAATCACCTCTGTGAAGCGCTCCTTCGAGAGGGCGTTGAGTGCTCCCATGCTCTGCCACCTCGAACTTGAGAGGGTCGGCGCCACATGCCCATTCGACAGCTTGATCATGCGCGTGACGTTCCGGATGATCACGACCTGGTCATTCCGATCGGGGTGCTTGACGCAGAAGTAGTCGCTCGTCCAGAGCACGATCATGGCGCCGATCGGCCACAGGACGCCAGCCGAGTACGGCACTGGTGTCCTCGTCTGCAAGATGTTGGGGTCATCGTCTGCATCGGTGCCGGTGGCATCGCGCTCCCTCGCTCGCAAGCAGACGACGAAGCACCGCCGCACGAAGACGATCGCCAGGAGCACCGAGAGCGTGCACACGAAAAATTTGAAGTCTACCCACGCGCCGCCGAGCTGCATGTTGCCGCTGCCTCGGTACTGGATGTCCCGCCGGTATTTGGTGAGCGCGACGGTCGGCGAATCGGCGACCTCGAACACCTCTCGAACGCTCGCGTCGCGGAAGTGCGTCGAGCGGTACTGTGCCGCGATGGTGAGGCTCGAGATGCCGCTGAAGAGAAACTCTGGGACGCCGAGGACGCCGGAGATCGGGCTCCAGATCAGCTTCTTGCGAGACGTCGAGAAGATGACGCAGACGTGCAGGAATGCGGCGAGGACCCAGACGCTGCGCATCTGGTTGAAGCCGACCGTGACCATGTCTGCGAAATTGAGCTGGAAGATGCCGCCTTGCGTGTTGAACTTCTTGCCGAGCAACTCGTAGCTGATCGCTGAGTCGATGGCGTGTGCCAGCGCGTAGCAGAAGATAGGGAACGGCGAGCCGAAGATCACAGACTGGATCGGCATCTTGGAGATCAGGACAACGGACTTCCGCACGCGGGTCCAGAGCCGCCGGTCGGAGGTGGGCATGGCGCTGCCATCAAAGACTTTGAACGCGAACCCGAAGAGCATTGCGACACGGAGATAGTAGTAGAACTGCCCGACGGCTCGGAGACTCGACACGACGCGGTACCACTGTTTCACGTCCGAGTACACGATCCCGACTTCGTACCGGTACTCGTCGATGTAGATTGTGGAGCAGTTCGTCGGTCTACCGGTGTCGCTTCGATCTGAACACTCTCGTGCGCGTATGATCGTCGTCACATCCGTCTTCCACACCGCGGTCGGACTGAGTCCTCCCGTGACCCCCTGCAAGTCTTCCAGGCTCTCAAGGTACGTGAGATCCACGTGCATCGTTGGGTACGCCATCTGCACCGCACGCATTCGTCGGAGTGTGTGGCTCCAGAGCAAGCCCACGTCACGACACTGGGAGTCTGTTTGGGGACATGAACGGCTGAAGTTGGTCCATAGCTCACTGCAGAAGCCGGGACGCACTCTGTAACAGGAGCAGACGCTGCGTGTTCTCCCATCAGGCGTGTGCAGCGACTCTGGAGGGTAGTAGTACAGCTGGCTAAATCGCCAGATGTAGTTTGGGAACACTTGCGGCAGCAGGTAGTGGTGCAGTCGGTCGAGGAAGACGTTCTCGGAGCGCAACACGATTCGGGTCGGTTCCGAGTCTTCGATCCTTGACAGCCGCAAGGTTGCGCGTCTGTCGGCAGCTACGTTCACGAGCGAGTCGAGCATATCAAACACGACACTGCCGCTGAACGTTGTGCCGGGACAGTGCGAGCGGTACATGATACAGTCTGGAAACGTGGCGAGGCGAAAGTACTTGGCGAATGCGCGCTGGCTGACAGACGTTGTGTCGAACTTGTAGCTCCATACCCGTGCGGTGTTGTTCGCGGCAGTGTCTCTTGATAGCTTCTGCACAGTGTAGAACCACGGCCCAAAGGACTGAAAGACATCCGGCTCGAGTCCAACGTCTGTCGCCGAGAACCGAGAGATGGCGAGTCCCGAGCGCGGCACATCGGAGCACACGAGGATAAGCGAGGCGAGACCGCTGAGAAACCGGATCCAGGAGAAGCGCAGCTTCTCGGTGAAGAAGTACTCTCGCCGCTGCCGCCTGTGCTGCTGGGAGGCGCGCAGAAGCTTGAAGTCGTTGGGGTCGAGCTGGTCGATCTCGAGTTCTTGCGACGACCACAGGTTGCGGATCGTCTGCGCGAACGCTTCTCGTCGTCTTGGGTACGGCGGCGTGTCTTCGGGGCCTTTGCTCAGCGCGATGCGCACTTTCTCGACGCGGGTGTGCGTTCCTCTGAGCGGATGCACGCCCATCCCGGTGGTGACACGCTCTCCAGAGAGTACCGAGAGATCGTGTCAAGGAAGAGCGTGTCGGCGAGTGGTGAGGTGTCGATGTCTTCCAAAGTCAATTCAGTGTGTATAAATATCCAGTGAAACGAGTTCACTGAATCCAGTCCTCTGATCGAAATCTGCTCGCTGAGCGACATGATGGTGATCTGCGTGTCCTTCACATCGCCGTGGCGCTTTCGTGGTCTAACACACGTATTGTGATGCTACTGTAGTGCATGCAGGCTATCAACGCGGTTGGGCGCCGTGCTGAGTTCATCGTGCCCGTGGACGTGCAACAGTCAATGAAATCGTGGTCAACTGTCAAGTTTCTCTCCGACCAAGTTCAGCTGGACACGGTCACTCGCGCAGCACACTCGAAGACTGTCGCAGTGGATGATCGGTGGATGCAGCTGTATACATCGCTACCGTTGCCGCCATCAATCTCTCGAGATCTGACATCTCTCGGTGTACCCGTGTCGTATTGCAACCAGCGAGTTCGAACCCGACCCGAATCGGCTTCTTCAGCAACCAGGAGCGCGGGTTCGCAACGAACTTTGTACCGTTCGCTCACGCCTTCGCTGCAGGAATTCGCCAAAGCCTCACTGATGCGACGCCTTTCGATCGATCTCTTCTCCTACCTCCATGTCAGTGTCCAGCCTGCGGAGCGCTTTGCGGACACTAGCTGAACTGTCTACAAGACGGACACACCTCCAGAGACTCATGCGCGTCGCGAGTGCGTTCATACGTGTTCCAACACTCAATGCATAAACCACAGTCCTCACTGTCACTACACTTACATTCTGCCATCGCCACAGGGAACTTGGCAGCCGGAGCTGCGCGAACACCGCGATGCTTGAGGGTCCGTCGAGGGAAACTCCGGGACGTCGTGGAATGCGAACCCGACGACAATGGACTGCATTCAATTCTTCGTGAACAACAATACCGCGTTCACCGTGTCGCCCGCGTCACACATCGAGCATGAGCACCATCAGCAGATAGCAGAACTTGAGATTTAATGGCACACGCAGTTCCCAAAGAGCCGAAAGATCGGTTGCAGCGATACGACACCGTCTCGATGACGCAGCTCATAACACGTGCTGAAGGTTCGTGCGCGGGAGGAACCGGCAGCGCACCTCGAGTGATTCGAGGCGCGCGCGCGCGCTCTCAAAGTCCGGGTTGAACATCACCAGCTCCTGCATGTCTTGTAGCGCCATAAAGTAGTCCCGCTGCTGCTCGTACGCGTCGGCGCGGCGGAGGCGCGCAAACACGTTCTTCGGGTTGTGGTGCAAAATGTGCGTGCAGTCCATGACCACGGCGCCGAACTCGCCGCGACACTGGTTCGCGCGCGCGCGGTAGAAGAAGCAGTGCAGCGCCACCTCGTCGTGATCCGACTTGGACGCCGCGATCCCCTTGCTGTAGAACTTGATCGCCTCCTCGTACGACCGCAGCTGGAACGCCTGGTACCCCTTCTCCTTGAACCAGCTCGGCAGATCCAGCCCGGCGCGCTTCGCTTCCTCCTGCTCGAGCTGCGACAGCAACATCCGACATGTTCAGTTGCAGTCACTAGGACAAGCATCAGTGCTGCGGCGCGCACCTGCTGGATGAATCGCCGGATCGCAGCGTGGCGAGAGTCGATCTCCTGCCCGCGGTAGAGCGTTCGCAGCGCCTGGTCGTACTGCCCGACGCTGTTCAGCGCCAGCGCCAAGCGATAGTATCCCTCCGAGTGGCGGTAATTGATCTGGATGCATCGCGACGCGTCCTCGATCGCTCTGTCGAACATCCCGCAGCCACAGTGCGCGATGCTAGACGAACAACCAGCCCCCATAATCAAACGTCAGCTCCACAACACGCAACACATCGCCCACAGCCGGCTCGACTCACCTTCGGTGGAGATAGATCACGTCGTTCCTCCGGTCGATCGAAAGGGCTTCCGTGTAACACCGGATCGCGAGGTCGTATTGCTTCTTCCGAAGCGCGTCGTCACCGTCTTTCTTCTTCGCTTTTACGATCTCCTCAGGCGGCACAGACACTTCCTCAGTCGAACTCTCTCGCGATCGTCCTCTGCGAAGATCTTCGATCTGGGAGCGCACATTCAGTCTTAGCACACTCGTGTCTTGATCGACAACGGCAGAGCAAGTAAGAATCAGCAGGGCGGCGGCACCTCTGAGATCACGTCTCGGATCTTCGCAAACTTGGGGTCCACTTGCCGCCCCTTGCGAAGGCAGACGATCGCTTCGTTGTACCGACCGAGAGCTTTCAGCGCCACGCCATTCCGCAAGTACCCTAGTGCACATCCGTCGTTCCAAGTGAGAACTACAACAGCGGATCACACCTCGCTCGAACCGTTGATCGCGTACCGATGACGTCGTACGGGTTGTACCGCATGCATCGAGCAGCGTCGTCCGCTGCTTTCTTGAACAGCGACGCCTCGTAGTACGCGAGACTGCAGAAGCACAACCGCGACGATGTCAGAGATCGCTCACGGCTCAGTAGAAATCGGCTTCCACACACACGCACCTCCGGTCGCAGTAATAGGTGGCTCGTTTCCGGTCGAGTGCGATCGCTTCAGTGAATCGCTCGATCGCGAGGTCGTACTCGCCTTGATTCATATGCTTGTACCCCTCGCTGCACAACAAACAAACAGTTGTCAGCACTCGAGAACGCGCGTCACTGCGCCACAAACACGCTGGGTTCATACCTCGACTTGTACTTGGCCATGATCGACTTGACTTCTTGCACGAGGCGACGGTCGATGCTGTCGTTCTCGTCCACTGTCTTGATCCCGCCGCTCTCCCACAGCTGGTTCTTCGCAGTGTCACTGCTCGCGAGAACCTCAAGCAGGAAGGACGCGACGAGATCGAGCTCCTCCGACGCAGCGCTGCGTTCGATGAAGGAAAGCAAGACCTTCACCGCGCCGCACTCGACCATGGCTTCGATGTCTCCGGGGTTCTGCACCGCACTCTCCACGAGAATCTCCAACGCGAGGTACGTGCACTTCACCGACACGCCTTTCGAGATGACCTTGAATAGCGCCGAGAAGCCACCCCTCTCGGTCCAATCCACTTCACCGTTGCCGCGGCGGAGTCCACTGCGAAGCATCTGCAGCGCCTGCAGCACCATCTCAGCTGATGCGGCTCCCTTGAGCACCTCGACCAGATCGATGTACTTCGGAGTCGAGAGAGGCGGCGCAGTGTCGCTCGTCTCCCGCGCAGTCATGTACTCGTCGGTGCGCAGGGTGGTGGCGCGGAGGAGGGTGTCCAGGAACGAACTCCGATCTCCTCCTCTTCCAACCGATTTGATCCGGTTGCGGATCTCGCTTGTCAACGACAGTGGAGCTTCGTCGACCGGCTTCATCTGACTGCCTTGAGACTGCGCCTGCGCACCCGACTTGCGAGCATCGAAGAACAGCCCGTCGATGCCGTCGATCTCGAGCTCTGGTTCAACGGTGGATGCGATGCTGGGCGACTTCTTGTCCTTGGGACTCGGAGTCTCGGCTGCAGGCACACCTCGATACACCTCCGCTTCAGCAACTGCGATCACTGGAGCCGCCAGATCTTCGCCAGCAGTGTCTTCTTCGTCTTCCTTCTCGTCGAACGAGCCCCTCGCATCGTGGTATTCCGAAGCCACCTTCACGACGTCGACTCGAACACTAACGCGCTCCACCACCGCAACGTTCTTGCGCCAGATGTTCACAGACTCGTGCTCGCCGTTGTTGCCTTCAGCGATGGCAACGGTGTCGCGTTGCTCCTTTGCTTCCGCTTCGGCGTTCTGGTTCGCAGTCGTCGCCGCGCTCACGCGGACCACCACCTCTGGTTGCTCGATTGGCGGAAGCACAGCCGCCACTCCAGGGGCAACCGGCTTCTCCGAGGCTGCAGGCTTCGATCTCGCCACTTCGGGAGCAGCCTTGGCGGGCGGACGATCCACCTCTTGGGATCTCGACCTCGAGCGAGGCAACTCGCCGACGCGCTTGGCGAGTTCTCTTGCGTCGTTCTGGCTTTGCGATCTCACTCGAGCAACCGATCCGCTCGGTTCTCGAACCTTCGCGCCTCCGCTCTTCGCTGTCATCGCCTCCACGATGACTGCACGGCTCGATTGCCGAGGAGAAACTTCGTCGGTGTACGAGGATCTCTTCGCACCATCTGCGATCGACTCTTCTGCCAGAGGTTCACCGACAGAGCTCGACCGCTTCACGAGCGCGCGCGCTGACGGCGGTTTGGCTACTGAGGGGTCAAAACTCTTATCCTGGCGCAGGTCGAGGAAGTCTGCCTCTTGATGCCCTTGATCCTCGTCGTACGCGAGCTCAGCATCACTGACGATCGCGATCACCGAGCCCGGTTCACTGCTCTCGGGGTCTGCCTGGGAGGATGCGTCGCCGTCGATGGTGCTCTGGTTCGGAGAGTCCGCGAGCGGCGCCAGCTTGTTCCCGTACCCAAAGTACCCGAGCTCCTTGATCTCCGCCAGCACTTCGCGCAGCGAGATGCGCTGCTTCGGATCCGCCACACACATCCTCTGCACAAGACCCCAGACGTTCGAGTGGACCCGCTTCGGCCGCGGTGGCAGCACGCCCAGCGTCTGCTTCAGCGACCGCACCTTGGACGTCTCGAGATCGCTCCAGGGAACAGCACCGGTCACCGCCTCCACGATGCACATCCCGAACGCGTACACATCCGACGCGTACGAGAACGTCGTCGTGTAGCTCGCTGGGACGCTCGACGTGTCGTCGGAAGCGAGCGCCGGCGAGTGGATCTGGCCGAACTCGTCCGGCAGACACTCTGGCGCGAGCCACCGGACGAACTCGCTGTCGTCGATCCGGTTCTCGTCGATCGTCATGCTGTGGCGCGTGACCTCGCACGCGAGCGCGCGCAGCCCGTAGTCGGCGATCACCGGCTGGCCGTACTTGTTCACGAGGATGTTGCTGCAGCGCAGCCCGCCGTGCACGACCTTCATCTGCTCGTGCAGGTACAGGAGCCCCTTCCCGGCGCCGTACAGCAGCTCCCACGTGATCCGCTCGAGGTTGGCTGCCCGGCTCGTCGCGGAGTTCTTCGCGTGCTCCCGCACCGCCGCGACGTACGCCGTGAGGCCGCCGTACGCCGTGTAGTCGCGCACGAGGTATGGCGGCGCCGCGACGTGGCACGCGCCGCGCACCTGCGCGACGTTCGGGTGGTTGATGTGCCACCACTGCTGCAGCGTCTGCACCAAGAGGTGCTCGACCTGCGTGTAGTACACGTCCCGCAGCGGCCAGAGGTACTTGATCGCGACCGGGTGACCGCCCGTGCTGCCGACGTCGACGCCGAGGTAGTCGCCGCGGAAGAGCGTCGAGCCGAACGAGCCGCGGCCGAGCATCCGGTGCTTGTCAGAACACACGACCTCCGCGCGCGGCAGGAACCAGCGGGGCACGCGCCGCACGTGGACGCCGGAGGCGCTGGCGATGCGCTTGTGCGTCATCTTGAGTGTCTCGAGCAGCTGCGGTGAGTGCGCCTCCCAGCGCTCGCGCTCCGGCGCGAACTCGCACACGAGTTCCATGAGCACGAGCAGCTGGCGGCGCTCGCCGCCGAACTCCTTGGCCACGAACGTCGACGCCGGCGCGAGCAGCGCCACGAGCGTCGCGTGCAGCGTCTTCTCGTCCAGGTGTATGTTGACCGCGAGCTGCGGCTTCCAGCGCATCGCGGCGCTCGACGGGCTCGCGAGCTGCCACTTGGTCACGAGCGCGCTCAGCTCGACGTGCACCTGCTTGAGCCCAGCGAGCAGCCGCCGGCTCGCGAGCAGGCGCAGCACCGCGTTCTTCAGCCGCAGGTGCTGCTCGAGCACACGGCGCAGGCGGCCCAGCAGCGTCGCGAACGCGGCGGCGGCGGACGCCACGTCGCCTCCACGCTGCGCGGCGCCGGCGAGCCGCAGGAACACCTGGTGCAGCCGCGCGTGCAGCTGCAGACTCGCGTTCTGCCGGTCCTTCGCTTGCAGGCAGAGCTGGTGCACGCCACTGAGCGCCGCGAGCAGCGGGCCCTGCGCGGCGGCGAGCGCCAGCTCCTGCGGCGGTGCGGGCGTTGGTGCGGGCGACGACGGCGTCATTCGCCTTCCGATGTGCTGTGCGCCTTCTGCGCAGACACACTGCGAACTCTGCGCCGCTTGAGCTTGAGCACAGCTGGCGACAGGGGTGAGTTGCGTAATGGACGCGGTGGTGTTCTCTCCTTCAGCAGGCGCCGCCAGCCGTCTCGTGCAGCCCTTCGTGCATCGCGAGAGAGCGCATGGTACAGGATGGCTGCGAGAAGGAGGTTAGCGCTGTACTGTATACTTTAGTCAAGTTGAATTGCGCATCGCGTCTCTCCCGCAGAACTTGAACCGTACTGCAACGTGTCGAGTAAGTGCGAGTACATACTTCCACACTGTTGTACACATCGCTGTGGCCGGCGCATTGATCGCTGCAGACTCGCTGCGCATGCGGAAGGTTGTGATTGACGAGGGGCCCTACACGCTCTCACACGCTCTCGGGAAGAGGGCTCCCAAGTATACTGGTGAACGCGACCTCGGTCGTCAGCCCTGCCGCCGCGTTGGTTGCTTGCCTTGGTCGGTCGGATCCAAGCTCGCCGTCCGACTGGTTCTGCTCGTGCAAGATACAACCCGTAGTCACACGCACAGTTCATCGACGCCCACCTCCGTGGCACTTACATACCTTGGAACGCATTGCGTGCTTCACGCACCCGTCGGAACCGGAGTATGTGTGCGCTCTGGGGTTTTTGCTTTGATGGTGAAGAAAGTCGTCGAGTTCCTCGCTCCGAATGCGCTGCTCGTTGATCCGAGCGCTTTGCTCCACTTGGGCACACTCAGCTACTGGCCGCAAGCTGGTCGAGCATCACGTCATGACAGACGCGCTTCTCAGCGTCTCTCGCTTGGCTCGTGGTTTGGTCTCTCTTTCGTGCTTCACCAAGGTGCACTTGTATTGTGCTCTGTTGCCTTACAAGGGCAAGTTGTCGCGAAGCGGCGGCGGTGCTGAACTACTCAAGCAGACTCAGCTGGAAGGTCGTTCGTCGTCGTCGTAGTCACCACCAACGTGCGCTCGACGCGATCACAACCACCATGAGCGAGCGCCGCAAATGGGACAAGCACGGCGAGTTCCACCCGTCGGTGGTCGCTGCCGCACCGAGTGCCGCAGCAGCAGCCAGCGACGGGAGCGACCCGGTGCTTGAGAAGCAGCGCCAGTACATCCGCATGCTCGAGGAGCGCAACCGCCTCAAGAAGAAGCTCGTGGCGGCGTCCAAGTCGCAGCGCGAGAAGGATCAGCTGCAGGAGCGCGAGGAGGCGTTCGTGACGACCTTCAACGTGCCGAAAGCCGCGTCCAGCGCGGCCTCGAGCGCTGGTTCTGGCGGCTCTGGCGCCTCGGGGAGCTATCACGCGGTGCGCAAGAACAAGTCCGCGGCGTCACTCTTGCCAACGCGAACTGCAGCGCCGCCCCCGCCATCCTCGAGTTCGACTGCGTCGCTGGGTTCGAGGTTGACGTCGGAGGAGGCGGAGCGCCAGAGCCAATGCAAGTCGGCACCAACCATGACTCTCCACACTGTCCGGCAAGGCTCCACCTCTGTCGATTCGTCCGCAAGAGCTACCAGCGAGCAGCAGCGACAACGACCGGCGAGAGCGAAGTGGAGCAAACCACAGGGACCGATGAACGTCGCTGTGGAGAACCGAGACGGCAGAGCGCACTTGTGTCTCACAGACCAAGCAGTGCAGCCCTCAGCCGTGGAAGAGAAAGCTCAGAGCGATGCCAAAGAGGCGGACGGGAGTTCGACAGACCGGAAGCGTGACGCCAGCTACGACGACGCCAATGACGATGACGGTGGCGATGACGACGTGGACAAGGACATCGAGGAGAGCTACTTGGAGGAATCGTTCGAGGACTTTGACGAGGACGACGCGGAACAGAGCGAGTGCGAGGAGATCATCGCGGCGGAGACGAAGAGCGCCGACACTCGCGACAAGAAGCTTGCCTCGAAGCATCGGTTGACAGAGAGAGACTCACACCACCAGAGGCTCGCGCATCTTGACAGCAAAGACATCGGGCCGACCAGCGCAACTCCAGCGTCACTTTCGTTGCAGAGCCCACCCTCTGTTCCTTCTGCTGCTGCTGCGACCGCTACCCCAGCTCCAGATCTGTCGCGAACTGCCACCGAGCTCTTCAACATCATCCAGCACCTCTCGCGCTCCAAACAGAAAGCTCTGACAGACGTGCTGCACAAGTTCCAGTCGAGCGAACGCCGAGACAGCGACGTGAAGGAGCTGCAGAGCTCGATTGGGGACCCGCAGATCTGGAAGCAGCTCACTTCGGCGCTCTTCAGTGATAACGACACAGATCAGCATGGGAGGGTGGCACGCAAGCCTGCCGAGGGCGAGGTGCCGCCTGCCGTAGCCCAGGTGCTGCAGGAGCAGAAACGATGGGAAGAGGAGTACGCGCAGCAGATGAAGGAGCGACTCGCCCAGGAGAGGTTGGAGAAGGAGAGGGCACTGCATGCGGCCGAAGAGCGGCGTACAGCGATGATGCGGCAGTTAGAGGAGGAGGAGCGGGAGCTGGAGCGCTTGATGGAGCTCAAGCGGCAGGAGCGACTCGCGAAGCTGCGCGCGCTGGAGCAAGAAGTCGACTCTGTTCCGACTGCCGCTGCCACAAGCGTGTCCAAGTCTAGTGAGAGGCGAACAGCGTCAGCTGGTCGCGAAGACAGCGTTCGTATGCAGGAATCTCACCGTGAAGCAGCAAGAGCAAGCGTGTCTGCCGACAAAGTCGCTAGCAGCAGAGAGGAGAAGAAGCGCGGGAAGAACGTGTCGCCGGTGAAGCGATCGCCGCAGAAGAAGATCGACAGTGAACGGCATTCGAGGCCGCGCAGCCTCGAGGACGACATCGACTCACTGCTACGCCGAGACGCCAAACAAGTGCCTGGCAACGACCCTGCTCTCATCACTGTTCGACCGGTGATACCGTTGCTGAACCTCGCATCAACGAACTCGCTACGCGACGCTGAAGCCCAGTCCGCACAGGTTGAAATTCGGGTCAAGCTGCTGTCTGCGTGGGGAACGACTCGAGCCGTCGGTTTGACGCAGATCTCCGTGTACGACGCGAACGGAGACGAACTGGAGGTTGACATGACATCCGTGAAGCTGTACGACGAATCGGAGCACCAGGCGCTGCCGAAGAGCCACGACATGGTGCGCGGACTCGGACGGCTCTTCAACGGTGTCGCGCATACGAACAGCGAACAGAACATGTGGCTCGGACGGCTCTCGAGCGCAGGTTCGTCGACTGCACACTGTTGAATTCACGTCGGGATCGAGGAGCGTCTGACGATACCTGGCAGGTGTGCTGCAGATCAGCTTCGAGGTGTCCTCCGCTCCGAGCAGGTTGTGCGTGTGGAACTACAACAGCGTGAGTGCAGCTTGGCATACTTGTGCGGTGGCTGCTCGGTGTAACTCGTTCATCTCTTGTTGCTCGCCGCTCTCGCTGTTCAGAGGCTGTCGACCGCGTGCACGCGCGACATCGAGGTGGTCGTGAGCGACAAGTGCGTCTGGACGGGCTCGCTCCCTGAGACCTTTGGCGACGAAGACGACAACGTGTGCACATGGATCAACGTGCAATCGGCTGTGAAGAAGACTGCGCGGACCGCTCGTCCGGATGGCACTCTGTCCTCGTCGAGACAGTTCGCTGTTGCGTCCGACACCAAGACCACACCTTCTGTGCAATCCTCTCATATCGACACATCGAGCTCTGCGAGAACTCCATTGTGGCTCTCAGGAGCAGCCTCATCGTCATCTCCGGCGCCGTCGAGTGGCACACTCACGAGTCGATCCGAGGCGAAGTTCGCCTTGTTCGCCGCAGAAGAGAAGGTCGGAAGTGGGAGTTCGACAGCAAGGCGACGAGCGCAGCCCGGTGCGTCCGACGAGCGGAGCGGTGTGAAAGCTAATGACTCGAAGGAGAGTGAGTGGCAGCGACCTGCCGTCAGCGAGAGCAACACAGTACAGACAACGACACATCCATTCTCCCACGAGGCAAAGCAGCGCAAGTCCACAGAGCCGCAGACCACTCACTCTCGATCGAGTGCTGCGTCGGTGTGGGACTCGCTCGAGCACTTTAGCAAGACGAATCGCAGTCGCTTGCCGCTCAGCACAGAGAGCGGAGACGTGTATCCAGTGAGCACTTCGAGCATGAAGGCGGACGAGAAGGAGATTCCCGAGCGAAGGCTGGCGGCGTCAAGAACATCCTCTGCACTCTTGGAGGATCTTCGATCCAAGCCATCGAGCCTCTACGGCTCGCCGTCCTCAAGTGCGCTCAAGGCGAGTGCGTCCTCCACGCCAGTCGCACGTGAACTTCCCTACGAGCTTGAGGCTGGTTCAGCGATACCAGTTCTCCCGTCTGGCACACATCTCAAGCTGGAGATCCTGAGCACATGGGGGGACTCACACTACGTGGGTTTGAACGGCATCGAGCTCTTCGATCAGCACGGCAAGAGCGTGAGCTTCCGCCAGCCGGAGAAGCAGGTGCATGCCATTCCAGCGAGTATCAACGACCTCGAGGAGTACAGCGACGACCCTCGAGTCGCAACGAACCTCGTGGACGGTGTGAACTTCACGTGCGACGACTTCCACATGTGGCTCGCGCCGTTCACACTCGGCGAAGAGCACTACGTTGAGCTCGAGATGAGCAGCAAGACCTCGATCTCCATGGTTCGGGTTTGGAACTACAACAAGTCGCGCGCGCACAGCTACCGTGGAGTTCGACACGCGCGGCTGATCCTCTACGATTCGTTCTCTGCTGAGAGCTCTGGTATTTCAACGCAGCCACTGCTGAGCGCAGGGACCGTGATATTCGACGGCGAGATTTCCAAGGCGCTGGGCATTGTGAACGCCGACTGTATCGACCAGTCCTGCGAGGTGATCTTGTTCACGAGAGACGAAGTGATTCTGCAGGCGATCGAGGCGAACGACCGGACGCTCATGGAGTACGCTCAGAGCAACGCGGAAGACAAAGCGTCGTGCGCAATCGTCGCCAACGTGCGCAGCTCGATGGAGATGCAGCGACCCCGCACCTCCGACAAGGGTGACTCGGAGCGGCACAATCCGTATCACGACTCTGTCAGCCTAGGAAACAACGACAGTCCACCACGAGTTGGTAAAGACGGTCGCCCTATGACTGCGGCAGTTCGCCCGCACGCAGCAGTGCGCAGGCTCACGGACTCGTGGCTTCCGCTCGACGGAGAACCACAGCAGAGATCTCCCGTGCTCGAAAAAGTGTCGGAGAACCGAGACGAGGAGGACGAAGATGAAGACAAAGACGACGACACACTCGTGCGCGGGCGGCGCATCTCGGTCAAGCTGCTGTCGACGTGGGGCGACTCGAACTACATCGGATTGACCCAGCTTGACGTCCTCGTTGGCAGACGCGGGAAGTCGTTCCCACTAGATCCTTCCCACATCGACGCAACTCCGCGAGATCTCGCCTCGGTGCGTCCGTGTACGCTGGTAGCTTGTGGTGGTTGGATCAGGTGAACTGACCTCGTTGGTGCTGAGTTGTGTGCAGCTCGGGTACCACGGAGATCCGAGAACCCTCGACAAGGTGCGGGCGACGGGACGAAGTTGCGAGCTTCTACTGCATGAACTCACAGTCGCGTCTGCGTCTTGCTACGCTTGCAGCTCGTCGACAGCGTTCGAGTGACTTGCGATGACACACACATGTGGCTGATCCCACTGTCGACGTCGCAGGAGATCCGAGTCGATCTCAAGTCCGAGCAGCTCATCTACGGACTTCGCATGTGGAACTACAACAAGAGCCCGGAAGACACGTTCCGAGGTGCGAAACAGCTCCACGTCGCAGTCGACGGCTTGCTCGTGTCGCCGAAAGAGTCCGGGTTCGTGCTGCGGAAAGCGCCAGGGATCACGCTCTTCGACTTTGGGCAAACGATCCGATTCGACACTGGCACCGCGAAGAGCGACCCCACACTGACGTACGTCGAGAGGATCCGCTACCCGTTCGAGACGCGCGCGTACAAGACGCCGATCATCCGCCAAGACTACGAGCCGAGCTTGTTCCCTCACGGATTCACGCTCAAGTTCGTCTTCTGGACGACGTGGGGTGATCCGTACTACCTCGGTCTCAACGGCCTCGAGCTCTACGACTTCCACGGCAAAAAGCTCCCGTTCTCGCCGGAGATCATTGCTGCGAAGCCCCATAGCATCACGGAGCTCAGCAGTCCCGGAGGCGCGGCTGATGTTCGCGTTCCCGAGAACTTGCTCAATGGCAGGAACAAGAACACGTGGGATGCGAGCGACGCGTGGCTCGCGCCACTCGCGAGCTCGCTCGGGAACCACGACGGCAACGTCGTCTATGTGGCGTTCGACGCACCGGTCGTGCTCTCGATGATCAAGTTCTGGAACTACAGCAAGACTCCCGAGCGCGGCGTGAAGGAGCTCGACATCTACCTGGACGACCTCCACCTGTACTCTGGCACTCTGCGGAAGGCGCCACACAGTGGTGACAGCGTCGGTCGGCTAGGCATGAAGGTGCAGGTGACGGAAGAGTTCGGACAGCCGATCTTGTTCTCCGCAAACCAGGCGCAGGCAGACGCGGAGAAGCGCCGCGTGCTGTACTGTGGCGCGGAAGAGCAGGACGTGCTATGCATCAACGAGGGCCAAGTGGTACAGGAGTCGCTCGCGATGTACCGGAAGCCCGACCCTGGCGCCGAGGGCGTCGTCGTGGATCTCGCGCTGCGTCCGATGACGGCGCTGTGTCGACACTAGCACTCGCGAGCGAGCTGCAGCACATCCGAAGCCACGAAAGAGGAGAAACGGCTGTGAATGCGAGTGGCGTGGCGTGCGGCGGCCACTGGCTCGCGAAGGTTGTTGCTCATCAGTGGGTAAGCATCGGGAAAGCAGCAGCCGCAGTGTCGAGACCTCGAAGATCTTTCCCTCGAAAGATCTTGAAGTAGTGCCGAGACCTTCGAAAGGTCGCGATCTTCGGCAGGCGAATGGCTACAAGACACTGTTCAAAGCGGACGTACTCGACAGCAACTCTATTTGATGCGCCATCCGCGCCGCTTCGAGTTTGTGCACTCGGTGATGCTCTGTGTGGACGAACGAGAGATGAAGGAGAGATCTGGTCCCGCCGCTCGGATGCCCCCAGAAAACGGATCTTGGATCGCTAGCCATGCCGGGTTCTCCGAGTGAGAGCAAGAGCGAGAGCGAGAGCGAGCGAGCGCTGCAAAAGTGTTTGTCTCCGCCATGCGCTTACGAGTGCGGAAGCCGCAGCGCGCACCGACGCCGGGGGTCAAAGAGCTCACTCCCGATTTCACTCGGATCACGACAAGCGACCAGCAGCTCCAAGCTCCTCGCCGCTCCCTGCCTTCCAGCGCCAAGCTTCGCCGCCACCTCCAAGCTCTCTCCTCGCTTGGACCAAGGACAAGATGAAGATCCGCCAGAGCGTCATCCTCCTCATCGGCGCGGCCGTCGTCGTGTCCGCGTTCACGGTGCAAGCAGACTCAGCTCCGGACGGTCTCCAACGCCGCCTGCGCGCACTCGGCGACGCGGACGACAAGGGTCAGCACCACGACGACCATGACGACCATGACGACCACGGCCAGGGCCAACACGGCGGCGTGTGCACCGTCACGAACGGAGCGCAGTGCGACGGCCAGAACTGGACGGGCAGCAAGTGCTGCACCGACAAGTCGTACGAGTGCCGTTGGGATGACAATGGGACGAAGGTCAAGCGCTGCCAGCAGAAGAAGAAGCCTGGACAGGGTCACGGCGGCAAGGACGACAGCGACGATGACAACCATGGACACGGCAAGCCTGGACAGGGTCACGGCGGCAAGGACGACAGCGACGATGACAT
>JAASFS010000046.1:0-47550 GCA_023333865.1 Globisporangium perplexum | reverse complement strand
TCTCTCTCTCTCTCTCTCTCGAGTCGCTCCGTGGCGAGCTGGGATCCCCGACGGCGACGGCGGTGTGCAGCGGCGGCGCCAGATCCATTCAGCTGCGCAGGCGAGCGCGCCGATCTTGATCTCCACCTCGTCTCTAGCTTTCTCCGCAGCCAAACTGACGCGTTCGCGCGCGCCTTTGGCTCCCGTTGTCTCGACCTCCGCAAGGTGCTCGCTCAAGAGCATGTGAGAGCGAGCGAGCGAGCGAGCAAGAAGAGGGACGGCGGCGCGGAGTTGGTTGCCAGCAAGCGAGCTGTCTTGCTCTCCTCATCCACCGCTTTGCAGCTCTTCGCCTCTCGCGGCGCACGAATCTTTCACAAACAGGTGAGCAGGCTCCGGTTGTAATCATTATTTGAATACATAATCGCATTATGAAGGTAGTACGCTAGATATGCAGTTTCGTGATTGCGTTTCGTGGGTCTCGCTCAAAACGCGTTCTCACTTCGCAACTTGCTGCCTCGCACCACAAGCTCGTCAAGCCGCTCGCAAGCCTTTCGCCGCAAGCCCTTTCGCCATGGCCGTCGTCACCCCCGCGCAGCTCGAAGACCGGATCAAGCAGGTGCGTGTGCGTGTGCGTGTGCGTGTGCGTGTGTGTGTGTGTGTGCTTGTGTGTGCGAACGCACCTCTCTCTCTCCCCTCCCCAGCACTAACGGCATGGCGTGCGCAGGAGCTCGGCGCCATCCACGTCGAGGCGGAGGACCTCTCGGACGGCTGCGGCTCCAAGTTCAGCGTCATCGTCGTGCACGACGGCTTCGAGGGTGCGTCACACGTCTGTATGGGGAACGCATGCCGCAAGCTCTGGGCTGAGCTAGTGCATTGGGGTGGCGAGCAGGACAGTCGCTGCTGGAGCGCCAGCGCCGCGTGAACGACGCGCTCAAGGTCGAGATGACGCGCATCCACGCGCTGCAGATGAAGACGTGGACGCGCGCGCAGTACGAGCAGAAGACGCAGAAGGCACTGCCCGCCGCGAGCCAGTCGGCCGGCGAAAACTGAGCCGCCGAGTTGTTATAAACCACGGATCTCTTCCTCTCCACCGTCGTGCCATGCATGCAAGAGCGTCTACTAACAAAGGAGGGAGGTGAGGGAGGTTGTTATACACTTAAGAAGGGAGGAAGGGACGATCGGCGCTACGGGAGCTGCACGAGGCGGCTGCCGTTCTCTGAGTGCGCGAGCGTCATGGCTTCGACGCGGTAGTCCTGCAGCGGCACGGACTCGCCGCTCGCCGGGAACACGAACGACTTCCAGTACACGGCGCTCGGGTACGTCTTGTCGGTGGCGATCGCGATGTACTCCTGCGCCTTGGACGTGCCGTCCGCGAAGTACTCGACGCGGCGCTTGGGGAAGCCGAGCACGACGAGCATGAGCGCCACGAGCAGCATGAGCCCCGAGAAGGACGCGATGAACGACTTCTTGGGGATGAGCACGCGGATCGTGCGCAGCTGCTGGTCGCCCTTGAGCTTCGTGTAGCCGAGCGCGTCCGTGATCGCGAGCGTCGCCGCCGCCGCGTCCGTCGCGTTGCCCGAGAGCGTGGCGTTCACGATCGCCTTCGTGTCGTTGAGCTCCGTCACGCCCGCGTTCGCCATGAGGTAGTAGAACGCCGACGTGTACACGGTCGGCAGCGGGCGTTCGAGGAAGTAGTTGTTGTCGGCGATCTGGTACATGTACGAGTCCATGAGCATGGAGCACGAGTCGCCCGAGAGCGACTCGTTCTTCGTCGCGTTCCACATCGAGCGCGTGAAGTACTTGGGGTTCAGGCGCTCGAGCTCCACCGACGTTTCCCACTCCTCGATGTAGAGCGACGGCGCGTTGAGCTGCACAAGCGGGATCGGCGCCTGGAAGCTCGCGTGCGCGATCCGGGACGTTGGGATCGCGTCGTGGCCGGCGAACAGGAACCGCCGGCTCGGCTGGAGCTGGTGCCAGAGCCCCTCGCAGTTCCCGTTCGTCGACTTCTCGTCGCACGTGGCGTCGAAGCGATCCGCGAGGTCCTCGAACGTCCACATCATCTTGGCGAACGAGAAGCGAATGTGGCGCCGCGGGCGAATGATGTACGGCAGCTCGGACTTGTACGTCGTGTCCTTGAAGCCAAACTCGTCGCCGGTGATGTACGAGCCGATGCCGTACGCGAACGACGCGTTCGCCGTGCGGTCACACCCCGTGGGGTAGAAGCCGCGGAAGTCGCCGCTGTACTGGACGTCCGAGCAGTTGATCGTGTACGGGATCATACCGACCTCCTTCTGCAGGTGGAACGTGTCCGAGTTGTCCAGGAACGCGCAGCCGTCGGAGCCGCAGAACGCGTTCGAGAGGTAGTCGAAGAGGTACACGCTCGTGTTGCCAATCTCGGCGATGTTGTCGGGGCACCCAGCCGTGGTGCCGGAGCACGCCGCCTCCTCTGGCGTGAGCCCGTACTTGATGTCCTCCTTGAACAGGACATCGATACGCAGCGCCTGCACGTGGATCTGGGGGTTGATCTCGTAGTTCTCGAGCGCGACCTCCGTGGCGTTCAGGTCAAGGATGCCCGGGAACGATTTGTCCAGGCTCGCGGTGATAGCGCGCATGAAGTTCTCGAGCGTCTGCGACTTGTTCCCGAGCATGTAGTCCATCAGGTCGACGAGCGAGCTGGCGGGTCCCTCGCACACGCGCACGCCGTCTTCCCCAATCGTCCAGGTTCCGTACGAGTCGTCGTAGAAGTAGTCGTCCGCGTCCGAGTTCGAGTTCGACGTCGTCGAGGTCGAGGCCGAGGTCGTCGAGGTCGTCGCGTTCGAGTTCGTCGTCGTCGAGTTCGAGGTGCTCGTGGCGTTCCCAGGCGCGGTGTTCGCGAGCGCCGTGAGGCGTCGTCGGCGCTGCTGCAGCCGCCGGCGCTGCGTGACGTGGTCGAACTCCGTGAGGTAGTCCGACTCGGAACACGAGTGGTTCTGGTTCTGCGAGTCGCCGATCGCCTTCTCGATCATCGTCTGCCCCTGGAAGAACATCTCGAACGCCGTCTTCATGGAGAACTTGCTCTCGGGCGGCGCCACCACAGACGCGTTCTTCGCCAGGATGTCCTTGTACCGGAACGTGTATGTCTCGTTCGCCTTGAGCTCCGTCGCCAGCGCCTCGCTGTTCCACTCGCGCGTCGCGAAGCCGTACGTCACCGACGTGGCATCCAGACTGTCGGCGCTCAGCTGCACCGTGCGCGTGCCGCGGCCGAGCGTCGTGTCGTCGTCCTGCACGCACGGCGAGTCCGGCGTGAAGTAGAACGCGGTCGTGCGCTCCAGCACGGCGTTCGCGAGGATCGTGTCGGTCACCGCCGCGAGCTTGGAGGTGACGCCGCCGACCTCGATCACCGTCGTGTTCGTCGCGTTCTTCTCTGAGTCGTCCATCAAGCGCAGGAGCTCGATGGCACCGAGCTCGCGGCCGAGGTCCTCGGCGAGCATGATAGACTCGAAGCCGACCGTCGAGTGGCTCGCCTGGAGACCGCGGAGGCTGTTGCCGACCATGAGCATTACGAGCACCGGGAAGATGAAGAGCAGCACTGTGTGCGCGCGGTGGGAGACGGGGAAGTGGCTCGTCGACTGCGTGAGGAACCAGAGCATGTTGTGGATGTAGACCTCGAAGACCGGCATGAACTTTTCCATGTGGAGCCCCACGAGCACCTCGACGAGCGCCATGATGAAGCCCGACGTCGTGTTGTACTTCTCCACGATGTCCTCGGCCACCTTGGAGGAGCCGACGGCGTCGTACACGTGCTTCATCACGACGCCCTTGTACGCGATTGCGGTGAACGCGCCGATGGCCGCACACAGGAGCGCGATGAGCACGAAGAGCGACACGGGCTTGAGCGTCATGCGCAGCTCCGGGGTCGCGAACACCTCGATGTTGTCGAGCGACTTGGCGCTGCCGGGCTCGGCTTCGGCGACCGGCACGTCCGTGCGCGCGCGCGGGCGGTCGTCGCGCTGGCTGCCGGCGTCGTCCTGCTGGGCGGCGTCGCCCTGGACGTTCGTGTGCATGTTGGTGGCGGCTGGGAGAGGAGCCCTTGCGCTCAGCACTCGCTCGCTCGGTCTCGGAGGAGTTCGGGAGTGCTTGGAGCGCGCTCGGATCTGGCTGATCGATCGAGCGACCGATCGACTGGCAAAGCAAGGATGTCGACGCGATCCAGACGAGAGAGAGAGAGAGCGTGAGACAACGAGTCGCAAGGTGTGTAGTTCGGAGGGCCATGTGGCGAGTGGGTACAGATCATCGTCCTTGCCTTCCGTCCTTATCACCTCGCGCCAGATAGTGGCGGCGCGTGTGTGTAACTCTGCAAGGTGGGAAGGCGGCAAGCGGCGTAGGTTGAGAAGGAGTGGACAGCTACGCTTTGGATGGCGGAGCTTGCGCTTCGAGACGCAGCGAGCGGACTTGCGAGGAAGGACTCGCGCGTCGATGGAGGACGCAGCGGGATCTGACCTCGTTGTCCTCGATGTACTTGTGGAGCTCGAGGCGCTCGTGTCTGTTATGTGTTAGAATCATCGTGTGATGTTAGGTGTAGTGTTCGAATCATCTCGTTGTAACCAACCACTTCTGCTGAACTACACCTTCCTGCTGTCATCTGGCTGCTTGTGCGCGCTCTGCCCACCGCACCTCTCGCTCTCTGGTGCTCGGCTGATCTCTCGGCGTGACTGTGTGACTGGGTTCAGCAGCAGCAGCAGCGTTGGTACTCGTCGCGCGTCGAAGGATCGATCCGCCGGGCTCATCTTCCAGAGACCACTCGACTCGACTCGACCTGCTCGATCCGCTCCCCTGCCCACGCGAGCACTCTCGAATCCTCGGACTCCTGTCGTCGTCCTCCCGCGGACTTCGGGCCACTTGGGATGAAGAAGACCCCGGCAGCGAACGACGAGGCGCCGCCCAGCGAGACGCCGCTCAACCCGCGCAGCCGCGTCGGCAGCGTCTCCGACAGCGTCTTCATGTCTTTTAACAGCAACGACGAGGACCCGGCGGTGCTCGGCAGCCTCACGTCCGCCGCTCGCCCGCTCAAGCTCGGGCAGCTCGCGCCGGACATGCCCAACAACGCGTACGACGGCGACGACGCCGTCGCGATCGCCAAGGCGCAGCAGTACGACGCGACGCGCAACCCGTCGACCGAGATCCGCCTCTCGGCGCTCCGGTACATCGGCGTCGTGCTACTCGGCGTCGGCGTCGTCGTGAGCGTCATGGTCGTCTTCCTGCGCGGCGTCGTGATCAAGCGCGGCGTCTCGGACCCGATCGGCTCGTCCAAGAACGCGGACGACGAGGTCGAGTTCTACCAGACGATCAGCGGCTACTGCACCGCGGCGTTCGGCATGATCGTGGAGAAGTACTTCGCCATCTTCCTCGCGGTCATGCTCACGTACTTCGGCAACTCCAAGATGTACCCGGGTGACCGCCCGACGCACGGCCAGTCGCGCCGGAAGCGCTTCGCGATCTTCTGCTTCACGCCGCTCATCATCTACGTCGTCAACATCGGGCTCTCGAGTCTCTTCATCCAGCACTCGACGTCCGGCGTGCAGCGCGTGTTTGTGCGTCAGGACCTCGTGACCACGGCGTTCGTCGCGAACGCGAGCTCCAAGGGCAACGAATCGACAGGCGTCGAGAACACGATCCTGCGTTCCGCGGTGCTCCGGCAGGTCGTGCCGTTCGAGATCCTCTCCAATTCGCCTTGCAAAATCGAGAACCGGACGGGCGACATGGACGAGTACCAGACGTCGCCGCCGGAGCTGCCCGCCGTGAAGGATATCCGCTCGACGACCGTCGATTTCGGCTTCCCGGTGCAGGACTGGAACCGCGCCGTGTTCCCGAACGGCGTGCAGCCGACGAGCAGGGTCCAGTTCATGGTGGACCAGCTCGAGAGCTCGGAGCGCCAGACCACGGAGGAGCTGTTCGCCAAGTTCCAGCAGGAGAGCGGCTTCACGTTCGCGACGGGCTACGAGCTGCTGCTGCAGGGCAAGACGCAGTTCGAGCGCGCCGTCTCGGACGCCAACTCGTCGTCGTACTACCCGTGCACGCTCGTGGACGGCCTCGCGCAGGACGACGGTGGGAACTCGACGAGCAAGTTCCCGTTCTTCAAGGAAGGCCCCTACAAGGACATGCGCGCGTGCGTCGGCGCGATCAGCTCGCTCCCGGACCTCGCGAACATGACGGACAAGGCGACGCACAACCTGCGGTCGTTCGCGAAGACGCTCGCCAAGGGCTTCAACACGACGCTCAAGCAGATCGCGCCGGAGGAGATCGTCGTCACGGTTGAGAAGTACGAGCTGACGAGCCAGATGAGCCTCACGGCGATCAGCGTCGACATCCCGTACGCCGAGAACGCGCAGTACCGCGACCTGAGCGAGTACTGTCTGGGCGAGCGCAAGGTCAAGCCGTCCGTGCTCGAGGAGTACGCCGGCGACACGCCGCTCACGGCGGACGAGATCGCGGACCTCGCCGAGGTGCTCTGCACGCAGGTGTTCTACCCGTTCGACAAGCCCAACTCGCTCTGCGGCAGCGCGAACTGCGTCTTCCTCGACAAGTCCGCGTTCGGCGTGCACCTGCGCAAGCAGCTCCTCCTGATGCCCTACCTGAAGGACTGCAGCGTCACGAACATGCCGTACAACAACGACGTGCTCAACTTCCTCCCACAGAACTGCACGGTGCTCGAGAACTCGGTCTTCCTCTACGGCCTCGGCACGTACATGAGTGGCGAGACCTTCGACCTCGGCTACAGCACCGTGGAGGAGACCGAGCCGTCGAGCGTGCCGTCGCTCACGGACCCGCGGCGCCACATCACGATGACGTTCGCCAAGCTCGAGTGGAAGCTCGAGGACTTGGCCAAGGTCTTCGGCGCCAAGTGCGGCGTCTCGGAGCCGGACAACTGCGACGGGCTCGTCTTCATGCTCACGAACACGACGTCGGACGCGCCGACGCAGGCGCTGCTGCTCGGCAAGGACAGCCTCCCGAGCTACCTCGCGGACCTGCAGTTCTGGGAACCCGTGCAGCTCGTGTCGCTCAACACGCGGCCGTTCTACTACCCGCAGTACAACAGCTACTTCGACTGGGAGTACCTCGACCGCGCCAAGCGCTTCTCGGGTGCGGGCGGCAGCAACAGCAGCAACGCGAGCGACGCGGCGGCGATCCAGACCAAGATGCTGACTGGCTCGGGCTGCTCGCTGCTTATCGACTCGTACCTGAACCAGGTGGAGTCGAACCACTACTACCTCGACGACCCGCTGCAGGCGCTGTACACGTCCGCGATCTACTTCCTCTTCCAGGACGCGGCCGTCAAGACCCTGAACGTGGCGAAGAAGAAGGCGGTCGACTTCACGAGCCTCGAGCTGCAGAACACGGGCGTGCGCTTCAAGGGCGACCGCGAGCGCAAGCAGATCAAGTACTCGATCCCGCTCGTCTCGGCGGTCGGCACGTTCATCGGGCTGGCGCTGCTCTTCATCTTCGCCGGCATCACCGTCGTCTTCCCGCGTGAGCGACTTCGCAAGACCGACGAGCCGAACGCCGCAGCGCGCTACGCAGACGTGCTCACAGACGACGTGTACGAGGCGGCGGTGCACAAGCGCGAGCTCATCTACAGGTCGACCTCGAACGCGGAGGACGTCGAGCGCGAGAAGATGGACGACTACATCGTCGACAGCATCACGTTCCACCACACGCGCGACCCGGAGCGCAAGGTGTACATGTAGACCAGGACCCCAAGATCATCATCATGTAGAACACTACGACTCTCTCTCGATGTGCTGCTCCTCCTCTCAGTGCATCTCGATCGGCGCTGCGAGTTCGTCCAGCGTCGCGTCTGTGGGCAGTGGTGCTCGTACGCTGCTGCTGGAGGTGGCAGCGCCGACGATGTTGGCGTCGTTGTTGCCGACTCCGAACCCCTTGACGATCCATGGTGCGAAGTCTTCGTTGGCAGGCGAGTGTCTCCCAGAGCTGGGCTGTCGCTGCTTCTCGTCCACGTTGTTCGCGGCGTCAGTGGAGGAGGGAGGCAGTGCAGTCACCAGCGGCGCTGCGCCGATCGGCTTGACAATCGGACGCGACATCCTGACGCTCAGCGGGGAGTTCGGAGCAGGAGGCAACGGTGTCGAGGCCGCCGCGGAGGCGGCGGGTTTCTCTGCGAGCTCGATCTCGACGACAGTTCCCCCGGAAGGTGTTGGCGTACCGGACTTGCTGCTCGCCGTCGGTCTGTAGAAGCTACCGAAGCCGCGCCAGAGCCCGAACGGGTTGGTACCGGCGACTTCGCCGCTCTCCGCATTGCTCGTGGGGCTCGGCGAACACTCCTGCTGCTGACTGAGCTCCGGGAACAGCGCTGCCGAGACCTTCGGAGCCATCGAGAACGCTGAGCTCGAGCTGCTGCTGGTGGATGTTGTCGTGCCGCGATGCTTGCGAGGACTCGGCGAGGACTTCGGAGGTGACACCGCCGCGCTGCTGAGGTGCTGCCCCGAGCCGAGCGGCTGGCCGCACTTGGCAAGCTTCTTGTAGAACTCGAGCTCGTCCGTGAGCAAGCGGCACTTCTCTTGGGACATGATGATCTGCTGCTTGAAGAGCCCCTGGTACTCGTGCAGCGAGTTCTGCAGGCACCCGATGTGCGTCTCCTGGTTGCTCAGCCGCGTCTCGCACGCGCGGTTCTTCATCTCGAGCTGGTTGCACGCCACGGTGCCGAGGTTCGCCTGGAACTCGAGCTCCTCGATGCGCGTCTTGAGCTTGGCGTTCTCGAGCACGATCACGTAGCTCTCGCCGTCGAGCGCCAGCTTGGTGTTCTCCGACACGTAGTGGAGCTGCAGCTTGAGCTCGACGATCTGGCGCGAGAGCGCCTCCGCGTCGAGCCGGTGCACGCACGGCGTCGTGTCCGTGTTGTTCGCGCACGGAAGGAGGAAGAGCGCGGAGGGTGACTGTCCAGAGATCTCGGTGTCGGTGGCGGTCGGTGCCGCGACGTTGGCTCGGTGCTCTCTGGTGTCGCTGTCCGCAGCAAGCGAGCACACTGCTGCCGATTTGTGTGGGCTCGGACTCGGCTCAACGACCGCCGCCGTGTCGTTCGCTGGCTCCATGAGCTCGGCCTCGAGGGATTGCTGCCACTTGTCGCTCTGCAGCCAGATCTTAAGCGACAGCATGTGCTCGTGCGCAGAAGCAGCGGCCGGCTCCAGATTCAGTGCTGGTAGCAGTGGTGACGCTGCATCGGTCGCTGTTGCTGCTGCTGCTCGGAGACTCAAGATCGGTTTGCCAGACGTGAAGTCCACCGCAACTTGGTCGAGTTGGCTCTCGAGCGCCTCGAGCACGTGGAACAGCCGCTTGTTCTCCTCTGCGAGCGTGACGGTCTTCTGCGCGAACTCCTCCTTCTCCCTCAGCGCTGCCTCGAGCTCGCGAGCTACTTCCTCTTCCTCCTCATCCTCGCTGCCGCTGCTGTGCTCAGCGCATTCGTTTTCAGTAGTGCCCTCAGCGCTGCTCTCACCTCCTGCATCGCATGGACACAGGAGTCCTTCTCCCCCACCGGTAGAAGTCTCGTCGCACTCGTCCCGCTGATCCTGCTGCTCTTCGCTGGCCACCTCATCCTGGATCTGGAGGCGCTCACTCTCCACAAGCTGCTGGTTCTCCAGCACCACCGCGGATAGCAAGCGCTGCAACTCGTCGATCTTCTTGTTCTTCTCCTCGAGTTCCTCCATCGCCTGCTGGTAGAGCTCCTTGAAGATACCGCCGGGCCCGATGCCCGGCGCGCTCTCCTGCTTCTGCATGACAGGGTTCTTGATCTCCTTCGCGCGCAGCCCGAAGCGAAGCGTCGAAATGGTCTCGGACATGTTGTACGAGCTGCAGGACGCCGCCAGGATGAGGCACGTCTTCGCACTCCCGCCGAGCGAGTCTTGGAGGATGCGCGTCAGCTTCGAGTCTCGGTACGGCACGTGCTTCTTGCCCTCCACGAGCGCCTTGATCACGTTGCTGAGTGCCGAGAGCGACTTATTGATCGCCTTGGCCTCCTGCAGCACCTTACCTGCCGCGTTCGTCTTGTTCACAAACTCCGAGCCTGCCAGGTCGACGATGTACATGCTCGAGCGCTTGACGACCGTGTTCTTGAGCGACTTTCGCGTGCATGTGATGATCAGGATGCTGTGGCTCCGACTCGAGTCCTTGTTCATCCGCGTGGAGGACACTGCGCGGTTGAGGATCCCCGCCTTCACGAGCTCCATAGTGGCGTTCTCCGTCGCCGTCTGTACCTGCGTCATGTCTTCGATGAAGATGCCCTTCTGCGCGTTCTCTCGGATCTTAAGTCCACCAGCAGCTGCAGCAGCAGTACTGGAGGCGGAGCTGCTCCCGTTGCCGGCGACAAGCAGGTCGCGGATCTGCTCCATGTAGATCTCCACGAACGAGACTGTGAGCTCCACCGTCTCGCCCGAAGGGATAGGAGCAGCTCCTCGAGGTGCGGGAGCTACTGCTGCTGGCGCGGGGCTCTTGGACTTCTCGACTTCTCTGAAGAGATCCTTGACGACGCGCGAGATGATCCCGCCTTCCTCCTCCGGCTTGACGAGCACACCATCCTTCGGTCCGAGGATCGTGTGGGTCTTGCCCGAACCAGTCTGTCCATACGCGAAGATCGTGCTGCGATCAAGAATACGATCAGACGTCAGTCAGTAGCTACGAAGACACTAGCGACCTGGAGAGTGAACGTTGGCGCACCAGTTGTAGCCCTGCAGGAAGTCGGACACGAGAGGCTTGGCCGCGTGCTCATACACCTCTCCCTGCGTGGCGCCGACGTCGAACACGCGGTCAAACGTGCACCGGATCTCGTCGACATCACAGCGCTCGTTGCGCAGGAAGATCGTGCGCTGGTCGACGACCGTCGAGCTGGCAGCGAGAGGGTTGTCCGTGTCAGTTCGGCGACACAAGTCTACGCCTCCAACCCATCCGAAGCAGGAGCGAACCATTCCGCGGCTCCTTCGCGCTTCTCGAGCTGGTTCTGCTGGCGGAGGCGGCAGTACACCTTGATGCTCGTTGGCTCCGCGGTTCCTGTCGTCGCGAGTCCAGGCAGCAGGGTTGCCAGCGAAGGCGGCTGAGAAGCAGACGACGGAACTCCGCTCACTGTCATCTTGCGCTCGCCGCCGTCCATCCGTTGGGGAGCGCGCCGTCGTCGTCGTCGAGTTCTGCCGCCGTCGTCGAGATCGAGTGTCTCGCGGTGTGATCTTCGAGCGCGATGCACCTAATTTTGCCCCAACCTGAAATAGCCTATCTTTTATCTAAAGCGCGTTGTTTTAGCGTTTGACAAGCAAGATTAGCGCCACTTGTCGACTTTCGCACACCATGGGCGACGCTGAGGTCGACGCCGTCACGACCACCAGCAGCGGCGGCAAGCGGAGCGCGTCGAGCGGCTCAGAGTCTCCTGTCCGCGCGGGAGACGGCGACGCCAGCAGCCAGCCGCCCGCGCACAAAGCCCGCCGCGTGCGCAAGTCCACATACACTGTGCGCAAAGTACGTCGAGTGCGGTCGAGCTGGACCCTCGAGAGTTCATTGCTCTTGGTTCGAGCGTCTTGCCATGCGCGGAGACGATCTAAGTGCGCGGACTATGTGGACTTGTCACACAGGAAGAGGCAGCGGCGCTCAGAGAAGAGTCCAAGGTGCTGGAAGCCGAACTGAAGGAGCTGCAGGATCGCCACTCCGATCGCCTGCTCTCAGAGTCGGCGCTGCTGAACGCGATGCTGCGCGACGTGCAAGCCGAGCAGCAGTTCTCGTTCGCGACGGCACAGTCCGCGATCTCCGGCAGTCTGGTGCGTCCGCGCTCGTTTGCATCGTGGCAGCAAGCGCTAGCGCAGTGACCTCACCGGACACGCTGCGGAGCGCAGGTGTCGGATCCGTCGAACGCGCTGAGCTCGTACATCCATCTCGGCAAGGACTGGAGCGAGCGCCGCAAGACGCTGCTCGGCATGCGCAAGCAGAAGCTGCGTAGCGCATTCGAGTACGCGGCAGCGCGCTCCAAGTTCCTCGACCCGCTCAAGTCACACCGCTCGGACGAGCGCTTCGAAGCTGCGAACGGCGACTACTGCTGCTCGCAGTTCGACCTGATCCAGTTCGAGGGCGTCGAGAGCGTCGAGCAAGTCTTCGACACGATCTCGCACTACTTCTTGAACATCGAGATCAGCGTATCGGAGCAGCTCGGGCTGCTCACGGTGCGCGAGGACTACGATTGCGTGGACTCGCGGATCTCCAGCTTCCGGCTGCTCTCGGAGCAGCACGGTATGCGCGTCGAGTCGCACATCGCGATGTTCGCCAAGTTCCACAAGAGCCACCAGCCGTCCGGTGGCGCTCCGTGCGGCATCCTCTCGATCGACTGCGTGGACGAGGACGAGCTGTATCCGTACAACCCGACACAGTGCGTGCGCAAGGACGTCTCGGAGATCGTTGTGCTCTCGCAGCACATGCGGAAGAAGCGCAGCGGCGATGGCGGCGAGGGCGAGAGCGAGGGCGAGGAGGAGCTCGTCGTGGTCATGGCGCGAGGCAAGTTCCTGCGCCTGCACCAGCCGGAGATGGAGGTCTCTCACCGGTCGATGCACATGGTGCGCGAGGGCATGTGCTGGGGGCCGGTGATGGTGACGACGGTCAACGAGCTGCTGCATCCCGAGTTCGTGGCGCCGGTCTCCTCGTCGTGCGGCGCGTGAAGCAGTCTGCAGTCAGCCAGCCGTCCGCCGAGACGCTCGCCAAAAGCGAAAGCGCGATTGCGGCCAGCAAAAGGCAACTCGACGGCGCCTCGCTTCGCGCGTGCCTCGCACCCATCAAGGCCGACACCTCCTGTCGAGGTGTTGGTGTCCGACCGTGTGGACAGAGAATGATGCGCTTTGTTGAGATGGCCATCATCAGTCTTGATATGTCTTTTCACGAAGTGCGTTGGCTGGCAATAATCTCTTCGCATTCACTTGCTTTCAGTATGCCTTCAGGAATGACTGCGATTCCGCTGACTCGTCCTCCTGACATCGAGCTCATTGCTCGACTTGACACGCGGTGAGCATGAGAGCTGCCTGCATGGCGTCTCCTACGGTCGCTGCTGTTGCAACCCGTAAGCGCCAGGCGGCGGCGGCCACACACTCGGACTCGGAGGCGCACAGTACCGACAGTGGCAGCAGCAGCGCGGAGAAGCCCCGCAAGGCGCGGAGAGCGCGCAAGTCCACCTACGTCGCGCGCAGAGTGCGTCACCCTTGCCTCGTGACGAGCCTCACACAGTTCGTAGCATGAACACCTAAGTCTAACGCCTGCGTTCGACTGGTGTCCCTCCTCGCACTGCAGGAAGAGACGGAGCTGCTGCTGCAGGAGACGGCGGAGCTCGAAGCGCGCATCCAGGAGCTCTGCGAGCGCAACGGTGAGAAGAAGCAGCTCCAGCAGCGCCGCGAGAGCGAGATGCTCAACGAGGTGCTGCGCGGCGCTCGGCGCGAGCAGCAGCTCTCGTTCGCGGCCGCGCAGTCGGCAGTCTCCGGGTGTCTGGTGCGCCTCCGCTTGTCACGGGCGAGTGTGCAGCTAGTGCGATGTGAACTCGATGCTAACTCTCGTGTCGTGTCGTGGGCAGAGCACTGGCCAGACCACCCCGTTAAGCACTCACATCCGCCTGGGCAAGGACATGGCGGAGCGCCGGAGGACGCTACTGGAACTGCGGGACCTGAAAGTGCGCAGCGCGCTCGAGTACACACTCGCGAGGTCGCAGTTCCTGGACCCGCTCAAGCCGCACCGCTCAGAGGACCACTCGGAGAACGCCACCGGAGACTACTGCTGCTCGCGCTTCGACCAGATCCAGTTCGACGGTGTCGACAGCGTCAAGCAGGTGTTCGACATCCTGCTGCTCTGCGTGCGCAACGTCGAGGTCAGCATCTCCGACCGCCTGCGTCTGAGCACCGTGCGGGAGACGTATGACAGCGTGGGCGAAGATACCGCGAACTTCCACCTGCTCTCGACGCACTGCGGCGTGCAGGTCGAGTCGCACAGCGTCATGTTCGCCAAGTTCTTCGAGAGCCACGAGCTGGGCGGCGGCGCGGCGTGCGGGGTCGTCGTGCTCGACAACGTGGACGACGACGAGCTCTTCCCGTACAGCCCGACGGCGCGCGTGCGCAAGGACATGACGTCGGCGATCGTGCTCACGGCGCACAAGCAGAGGACGCGCAACGGGAGCGGCGACGAGCTGGTTGTCGTCATGCGAATCAGCAAGTTCCTGCGGTTGCACCGCGCGGCGTTCGAGCTCTCGTCCCGCGAGCTGCACGCGATCCGCGACTGCATGTGCTGGGGGACGCCGATCGTGAGGACGATCAATGCGATGCTGTACCCCGAGTTGGCGCTGCCGGTCGTCGAGGACCTGGACGTGAGCGCCGTGGAAGACCTGATCGCGAGCGCGGTCGAAGACCTGGACGTGTGCCCTGACGCAGTGGCAGACGACCTCGACTTGCGAGCAGTGGCCGACGACTTCGACATGAGCGCGGTGGAAGACCTCGATCTGTGCGTCTCGGACAGCCTCGAAGTGTGCGGCGCGCTGCTGAACGCGCTCGTGTGAGCTGCAAATGAAGTTCGTTGTGGTTGTCTCAGCCTGCATGGGAACTCTGCTCACCTCGCTACTCGCTTCCCGCTGTAGCGGCTCAGAGCTTAGATCTTGGTGAAGATGGCGCCGATGGCGTCGATCTCGTCGCCCGCGCGGCCGTGGAAGCCGCTGATCTGGAAGCCCGCCGGCGCGGTCACCACCGTGCTCTCGCTCGTCTTGGCGCCGGCCGTCACGGAGCGGCCCGTGCTCGTACCCGCGCGCAGGTAGAAGATGCGCGTGCGGCCGTCCTTCTTGCCCCAGTGCGTCTCGAGCGACGTGATGTACTCGCCCTTGGCGAGCGTGAGCGTCGACGCGGTGCCACCCGTGCCGCCGTACGCGAACGTACCCCCGGACACCGAGAGGCTGACACCGTCGACGCGCGAGCCGCCGCGGATGGTGATCGAGCTCACGGTGCGTCCGGCGGCGGCCGCGGACACAGCCGTGAAGTGCGTACCGTGCGGGCCGCCGACCGCGTTGCTGAGGCGGATGGCCGGGTCGAGTGCCCACGAGAGCTTGGCGGAGATCGGGAAGTGGTCAGAGAGCCCCTTGCCGCTCGCGTCGAGGAACGCCGCGTTCTCGTTCTTGTAGCTCTCGAGCGTGAAGGCGAGCGCCTTGCTGCCACGGAAGAGGATCTTGTCGACGACCTCACACGCGTCGTCGACCTTGGCGGCGTCGCACACGAGCGCGTCGGCGCCCGCGGCGGGGGGCACGCCGTTGCGCACCTTGGCGACCCAGGCATCCGTGAGCCCGAGCGAGCTCACGAGCGAGCGGATGTTGTCGTCCGCGCGCGTGTAGCGCGTGTTCGTGTCGCCCATGATGACGACGGCGTTGTCCTTGGAGTTGGCGGCCGCGAAGGCCGCGAGCTGGTCGAGGTTGGCGCGGCGCGCGACGAGGTCGGCGGCGGACGTGCCGGCGTCGGCGTGCAGGTTGTAGAGGTCGAAGGTGACGCCATCGGCGAGCTGGACCTCGAGGAACGTGAAGCCCTTGGGCGTGAGGCAGTCGGCGCTGTCGAACGTGCTGCACTTGCTCCACTTGACGCGCTCGAGGTCCGTGATGTTACTGAACGCGTACTTGGAGAGCGTGTTGAGGCCGCTGCCGAAGGGCACGCCGCCGCTCGTGGGCGTGCGGAACGCGTGCGCGTTCTGCGAGTAGAGCTGCGAGTGGTAGTTAAAATCTTCTTGGACGTTCACGACGTCCCAGCCGCCGAGGCGCTTGCCGAGCTCGACCGAGTTGGCGGCCGGGTCGCCGCTCGAGATGATCGCCGGCAGGCCGGCGACGTTGCACGACATGAGCGTGAACGAGTTTTCCGCGAGGCTGCGCAACATCGTGGGTCGGGAGGAGGAGGCTTCGGGAAGAGCTTGGGGCTTGATGTCCGGCGAGCGAGTTCGCGAGTGAGGAGGATCTGCATCACGCTGGCGCTCGCGCGCGCTCGCTCTCCGTTGAAGGAGCAAGCACTGAGCGACTGCCTTGGGCATCAGCGCCGCATCTGAGCACATAACCGGTGTGATGGACGAGCGCTTGCACCTCCTCCACCGAGAGTCGCGAGTCGTGACTCACGGCGCACAACGAACGTCCCCCAGCCAGCTGTTCGCCGCTGCATCTCGATCGATTCGCATGCCGGACGCTTTCAGAGGCGACTACGCCGGCGATGTATGCAGATGGCGACTGGGGAGCGACAGCGAGGTGGTTGTGCAGCTCGTGAGCGGGCGTACTTGGTGGAGTGGGAGACGGCGCCCCTGAAGCTCTTGTGGGTTTGGGGGAGAACCTACAAGAGTTCCAGGACCTGCTCGACCTTATCGACAGGTGGAAGATGTCTGAGTTGGCTGCCACCTTTTCCCAGTGGCTGAAACGCGCGAGGCGTCGTGAGTACTCTGCTGCACCCACCAGCCTGCTTAGAAACCTGCAAAGCGGTGTGCTTTGTGCTTGGTGCACCAGAGTTGGTGACCGCAGAGCACTGGCAAGGCTTCGGCAAGTTGAGCAGCGTGAATGTGGAGAACGGCATCACAATCGCTCAGGCCAAGCTATGCAACGAACAAACGAGACCAATTCTCATTCCCGAACTGTCGTCGTGGCGCGCAGACCAAGATGCCCAAGCTCGGCAAGGTGTTAAGGTGCCGGCGCAAGACGGCATGCGTCGCGGATTCGGTCCACGCTCATCAGCAACACCCTCTCGGAGATAGCTTCGACCAGGTTGGTGCTTCGCGGACGTAAACGCATCTGGACTGTGCAGTAGCCACGGCGCTTTCCATCCTCTTGCCACTTGTCTCCACCCTCGACCATCGGCTCGCCACGTTGGACTACGGGAGGGATTGATTGATCGAGGCTTCGCATCTCGCGAACTTCCAAGTACTGCGCCAGCTCGAGTGTGGGGCCAACGTCGACTTATCGCAGACGTTTTTCAAGCGCTGCTGCACAGTCATGATCGAGAGTACTCTGCCACCAGCCCGCCGAGCTCAAGCGGACACGCCTCCTCGACTACGTGCCAAGATCGAGTGCCGAAACCCCGATCTCCGCGACACGATTGCGTGCTTCAGAAGTCGTCGAGCCGAGTTCGACACGTTCCGCACTCCTGCTCAGATGCTCATGAGCGCGCGCTCAGTCCTCAGTCGCGAATCCCAGATGACAACGGCGGCAGCAAATCATATCGCTCTCAACTTCAACTCTCAACTCAAGATGTTCGTGCGACTGCAATTGAAGTTGACTTGAGAGGAGACCTCGTCGTCAATCGCTGTCACGGCGGTGAGTACGACGGGGTCATGTGCGGTCTTCGGCTATCGGCAGTGCGCAACGAAGGCCAGCTGCGCCAGTGGCTTGGAGTGCAGTCCAGCCTCAAGGTAGTGCTGCAGAGCCTCAGGATGTTCGCCGCCAAGTCGTACGAGCTCCTCAAGTTTGTCGAAGAGCATCTAGCTGTTGTTCGCGGGCATCCTCACGAACGTCGATGCAAAGCGTTCAGCATTCTTCCGGTCTCGAAGAGTTTCGTCCCCTCTCATCCAAGTTCTCTACGAGCTCTCCGTAACGGCGTTCAAGACCAAGCTCGATCTGCTCGACGTCGTGCAAACAGCAAAGCCGCCCGCCGCGAGCGACGTGGTGACTCCTAAGTCGCAGACGAACGACAAAAAGAAGGCCATGGCGAAGCCGAAGAAGTCAAACAGCTGTGCGAGCACCCGGATCCTCAAGACTCATCCGAATCTTGAGGGCTTCGCAAAGATGCGTGATCAGATTTGGATGCAAGCCTTCGACTACAAAAGAAAGCAGACTGCAACGAGGACGTCCGACTTCTCTGGCACAACCAACGGCTACTCGCTCTGCGCGCAATTCACTCGGCCAGGGAGAGAGGTGGAACAGTCGGAGAAGTCCAAGTACGTGTACCGCAGCAGCTCACCCCCGAACCAGATCATCAGGATTGACCCAGGCAAGTGGAGCTTCCTCACTGTCTACACTCCAACGCCACTATCTCCATCTCATCCGCCGCCACCCCAGCACATCGGAGAGCGCTCGTGTGCTCAATGGCGCGCAGCACTACGAGAACCTGCTGCATCTCGCGAACTAGTGACGAAGAGAGAGAGACGGAGGAGTAAGATGGCGAAACGAGCAAGGAAACGAAAGCACAAACGGAACCATAACTCACGGCGGCCAAGTCCAGACGGATCCTCGATCACACGTATCGGTTTAGTCGAGCACCAACACGCAGCAAGGTTCAAGACAGCCACCGAGTGGCACGAGAACTTCAAAGCGAGACAGCCAGCCTACGCGTTAGCGGTAAGCGGTATCCCGTCATTCAAGATCTCTTCGAGCGCGCAGTACTTGGATCAACTCGGGTACATTTAGACCCACCTTCACCAACTTCTCCAACTCTCGACAGACCATCCGCTCCGCAAGTGACGCCTGGTGCGACAGCGTTTCGCGAAGAAGGCGCTGGTGGCCATCGCTAAACGTCTCGTACCAGTGGCAGACATAGACACCTGTGTCGCAATGGGTGACTGGAAGCAGCAGAAGTTCATCCGCGGCCGCCTGCCGGTTCCGATCTATGGTATCCGCCAGGCACTCAGTAAACGATGTACACTGCTGCTCGTCGACGAGTTCAAGACGTGCTCAGCGTGTTTCCACGAGCTGACCCAGGCGAGTGTGCCGATGCCACCGCCTAAAGCAGCCTTCATCACCAGACAGATCCTCCGCTGCAGAAACAGCGAGTGCAGGCTCACTGGTGTCGCGACATTGCTGCCCAGCAGCGAGTTCCAGACGGCCAACCCGATCACGACATGCTTAGCTTGTCACCAGGAGCTCGAACAAGCACACGCTCGAATGCCACTCCCGACCCCACTCGTCAACTCAAGACAAGTCCTCCGCTGCCCGAACAGCGAGTGCAGGGTCACGTGGGAGCGCGACGCGAACACGGCGAAGAACATCTGACAGCTCTCTCAGGACGTTGTCGCGAAGCGAGAGCGCCGCGCCGAGCTGCGTCGCTGATGAGCAGCACACATAGCGTGGATACGGCATTGAATCGTCCACGGAAAGCCCATATTTGAGGTTAGATCTAACTCGGAATCTCAGTTGTGGTGCTCATCGAATGCAACACCTGCTCGAGCACGATGGAACTGTGATGTTTGCTTTGCCAAAGCTTATCACTCAGAGGCCGAGGTCGTCACTGCGATCCAAGACTACTTGATCGGCCGCCCCCACGTTTGCCGCCACGGAATGGACTGGAGTCGCGGGTCGTCGATCCGGCATAACTCGGGCTTCCGCGCGACGGTCTTGCCGCTGCCACCGCTGCCACCGCCGTCTTCGCTGTCGCCGTCGTCCTTCAGCGCGAAGAGCGTGACGCGGTGGTTCCACAGGTGGTACACACGCTTAAGCATCGCCAACGAGACGACGATCTCCCAGTCTTCGAGTGAGATGAGGAACCGGTCGCCGTAGACCACGAACCCGAGACGCACGAGCTCGTAGCTGTTGAGAGCGGTGCGATTAGCTCGCATTTGACGGAGCACTGGGTCCTGACTGACGCCCTCAAGCTCGTAGATCGACGATCTCCCCAACCCACCGAGGTTAGTGGCACGCACAGCGAGAGCCCTCTCGATCTTGAGCGGCTCAACGAGCAACAGTTCTTCTGCCGATCTCGCGGTGCTCCGCGTGAACACGAGCGGCAGCAAGTTCAGCCCGAAGGCTGCCAGCTTGATCGCGATCAGCGACGTGACGTTGCTGTTCATACGGAACGGGGTGTCCGTGACGAAGAAGTCGAGTAGGCGGAGAGCGTCCATTTCGCTCGAGAACACGGCGGCGTGCACCCGCCCGTCGATCCCGAACCAGCTCGACTGCGCGATGTACACGCGGCACCGGTGCAGGAGGCAGAAGAAAAGCACTGTCGGACCGAACGCGGAGTCGGAGACGCGGCGGCGCAGCAACTTGGCGGTCACGTTCAGGACACTGAAGTACAGCAGCCAGAGCTCGACGATCGCGGGGTACATGACGAACCACGCCTCCGCGAGCGCCTTCTGATCACCTTCGAAGTCGCAGCCAACGGTCCAGAACGCCGCCAGCGTCATCTTGAGTCTCGGCAGGAGCATGAGCGGGAGGAGATTGAAGCTCTTGGCGCAGGCAAGGCTCCCAATGCCAGCGTTGTGCCACCGGCTCTCCCCTCGCAGATACCCGTGCTGCAGCGCGTACATGGCCATCAGCCAGCGCATGAGCAATGCCACGACCATGAGGTTCGACACGAGCGTCTCCCAGTCGTACACGTTCTGGACGACGCGGAGATCCACGATCTCGTAGTAGAAGAGACCGAAGCGACTGCCGTTCGAGATCGCGACTGAGGTGATATCGAGGAGCTCGTCGGTGATGCTGAGCTTTGAGCCCCACTTCTGATCGATGGAGTACACCGCGCACTCGCTCGTATGACTGCAGGTGTACTCTATGCGCTTGATCGTGTTGAACTGCCGCGCTGAGATGCCGAGTCTCGACCGCTGATCCAAGCTCACGACATCCGAGTACCATCGCTCTCCTTCCAAGTCCTCGTACCATCCGTTTCTCCACACACCGCCCGGACGCTTGAGCCACTCTGCTGTCTTCTGCTCGCGCACGGACCTGTTCACACCAACCGCCACCCTGTTTGCAAGCGCTGAGTTCTCGTACTTGCCCATCAACCGGAGCATGCACGCGTTCCCGTCGGGTCCTGGGATCGCATAGCGCGCAACAGGTGCGTTGTCCCAGAACGGCATGATGAGCACGGGAAGAGAGCGTTGGATCTGGTACGTCGTGGCGCTGCTGACGCCGTTGACCACACGCAGGTTGTCCGTTGTAGGAGAAACCGTGTAGCCGAGAGCAGTGCAGAACTCTGCGATCGCCTCGAGCGTGCTCGCGATGAGCTGGCACTCGGCGCTGTAAGCGTCGATCTTGTTGATCTCCCACTTGAGGCCATCGCGCTGGACAACTCGGTAGCCGTTCACGGACGCGCCGGTCGTGTCGGACACCTTGGCGTCGCCACTGAGGACCAGCTCGCTGACCGGCACCGCGCGATAGGAGTGACCATCAGCCACACAAGCGAGCACGCGGTCCGCGTACGGGTCGTCATTGAATCCGGCGATCGCGTAGGCGCCACTGTTTGGGTCAAAGCCGTAGAAGACGTGCTCCTTTGACCTGGCCGTGCTCCAGCCGATGCTGAGGAACTGCGAGAGCACCAGCGCCGAAATGAACCCCCACACGCTCCAGTTGCACACCGCCACACCGAGCTGGAGGTGAGTGGCGGTGGCGCGCACCTGCTTCGAATGCGCGCGTCGAGCTGGTGTCGGCGCACGAGCGTTCGAGGCTGCGAGACTAGTTGACGGAGTAGTGAGCGACGTGTGGCTCGCGCCGGCAGGGTTGATCTTCATGGCGCTGGTGGGTCAGGTCCGCTCTCTTGTAGAGCATCGGACACCAAAGACGAGGTCGAGCTCGCCAGACATCATCACATGAGCCAAGTTTGGCCACTCGCGACCGATCGCCAGATCACCAGATCGACGGCGATCGGCTCGCACGATGAACCTCTTCGCCACCGACAGCTTCGAGGCGCTGACACTGCGCGACGAATTCCAGTGGCTCCAGCAGTGTCTCGACGCGAGCGAGTGCAGTCGCAAGCAGCTCCAGGGTACGGTCAAGCAGCAGCAGCAGCGCATCGCGCAGCTCAAGGAGGCTGTCGAGAACGCCGGACAGGTCGCTGCGGCGCAAGCTGAGCGCCAGTGGAAGCAGGAGCTCCAGCAGAAGGAGTGTGAGTGGATGCAAGAGTACGACGGGCAGATGCAGTCGCTGCTGCGGATCATCCGCCACCACGAGCGGACGCACAAGCAGATGGAGACCCAGCTCCTCGAGGCGCGAGGCGCCATGAGAGAGAAGGCATCAAGCGCAACGCAGACGGATGCGGTCGTAGACATCTGTGGTGATCAAGGCGACATCCACCACCACTGTCGCCACGAGTGTACATCGCAGCATGAGCACAGTCGCGAAGGCCACCCCGACATGGTTGAGGTGCGTCTACTTGCTAGCCGACGTGTTCTTGTGAGCCCTGCTCGAGTGTGATGATCTCGCTCTGTTGTCAGCGTATGCTCCAGCGGCTGCAAGCATCCTCGGGCATGGATCACAACCGTCTTATGCTCCGCTCCTCATCGGCAAGCAACAGCGACACCACCTTTCGCTCGTCTGTGCTTCGGAGACTACGCAGCAGGCCACTGCGCTCCGCGGCACTGCAATCGAGTCTTCGATCTATTCCTCTGACGATCGTCGAGGAGAGCGAAGACGACTTCGAGGACGAACTTGAAGCGAAGGGGTCTCTTTCATCCCCTCTCATCGACCTGCAGAGCTCCAGCGCGCTGAGCAGCCTCGAGAAGCAGAATCGAGTGCTCAAGGGACGTCTTGCGGCTCAGCAGTCGGTGCTCGATCGGCTGCTCAGCTCCGGTCTTCAGGGCATGACAAGCACGTCGTCGCCGTCGAGATCGACGTCAGGGGCTCAAACTGAGGGTGGAGCCAAGAAGACTCCGAATCGCATGACGAAGCTGCGTTCGCCACTCGGTAACTCGACGACGGACATCAACCAGATGGAGGAGCCCGTAGATACCGAGAGCGCAGTGCACCATCCATTGTCTCCGGCAGCAGCCTAACTACATCGATTCGCCCTCTGGATCTCGGTCTGCGCACTTCTGCACCTTCCAGTTCTCCATGTCGTTGATCTCCATCTGCAGGAACAGATCGTCCTCGCCTCGTCGGCTTCGAAGCGGGATCGCGTACTTCTTCCGGTCGGCGTGGTTGCGCTCCGCAGCACACTGGTTCTCGATCGTCGACATGATGTTCGCGCGCTCGGCGACCCATCGCTGCTCGGACTCCTGAAGGATCTCGCTGTATGTGTTCCCCATCCTGCGCACGAGTGACACCCCCACCACGTCAGCTGCGAAGATGATCCCCTTATCAGCACGCAACAACTGGCGAACCGAAGGGTGCTCACATCGCGATCAGCAAGTTCACGAGCAGGATCATCACGAGGATCACGTAGGCGAGCATGAGCACCTGTGTGAACGTGTTCATGCGACCGGAGGTGTAGTTGTCGTCGTAGTTCACTTCACCTGTGAAGCCTGCGATCACGAGCACGCGGAGTCGGTAGAGAAGCCTCTCGGCGCCGGCCCGTCCGTCCTGCACCAGGTACAGCGCCTGGGAGAACCCAGAGAGTACCGCGAAGTACACGTAGACGAAGCGGACGACGTCGTTCGCGATCATGTTCAGGATCATGATCACGAACGGGCCCGTGGAGCGGAAGCCGAGCAGGAAGAAGAAGAGGTAGAACCACGAGAAGATGAGCGCGACGGCAGTGAACGCGTCCTCGAGGTTCTCGCATCCTGTCGCTCGCATCCCGGCTGAGAGGAACAGGGACACGCCCGCCATCATGGTGCACACGTTGTCGAGTCGCCCCGCGCCGGTCTCCGTCGAGTACGATCGGAAGCTAAAGGCAAGCTGGTTGCTCTCGTTTATGAACTTGACGATCGCCATGCCCAAGCAGAAGACTTCAGCGATCGCGAGCGCGGCAGACTGGTCGCGAGATGCTGTCTCGTATGTACTCTGCTTGAAGAGAGTGGCGGCGTTGAGCAGCACGAGGTAGACTGTGTACCACGCGAGGCGAGTGAGGAACCGGCGCTTACCCACGTACTTCCACTTCTTCTGCAGCAACAGGTTCACGCTCTGCAGCTTGAGCATTTCGAGGCGCTTTGTCACGACCGCCTGCATCGCGGTTGGCTGCGTCGACAGCGTGCACGAGAGCGGCTCGACGGAACACAGACACTGGATCGCGGTCTTGTAGCTCCGCGAACCCGTCGGCGCCAACGGGTACGGTAGCCTAGTAAGGACGTCGTGGACGATCTGGAGACGCCCAAAGTCCGGATCCGGGCGAACGATCGGCTGCTCGAGATCCAGGAGTGGCAGGTTCAAGGCTGTGATCGGGCCGTACCGCCATGCGACAGAGGTGGCCTGCTTCAGGATGTGCTCGAACATCCGGACGTTGCCGATCGCGGCGGCGAGCGACAGCGGCGTCAGTTCGTCCTCGTTGCGTTGCATGAGGAATCCGCGCATCGTGTCGTACGCGCTGTCGCTTGCGCACCGCATGAAGGCGAACAGACTGCCGGCGCTGGTATCCTCTGCCTTCGAGAAAGATCCGAACCGCTCCGTGAACTGAACGCTCCTCCGAGAGCGGTGGTGTCGAGGGATATACTCTAGTGCTGTTGCTGGCGCATGGTCGGTGGTGGCAGCAGGCAGCAGCACTGCGTCAGTGTCTCCGCGACGCTGACCGGGAGATTCGCCCTGTTCCTCGCAAACCGGGTCCGGAGTCTTGCACTCAAGCGGTGAGAGCAGCTCCATTGCGTACTGCAGCGCGAAGTTGTATACGTTCGGGAGGTCGTGGAGCACCGCCATGTGCAGCGCGTTGTTCCCGAAGCGGTCGCACGCGAAGATCGAGGGCTCAGACACCGTTGCCTTCTCCGTGCTGCTGGTCGAGCCGTGGACTGCGCATCCATGCTCGCCAGTCGCACTCAGATGCTCTGCTGCCTCCAAGATGTCGAGAGCCACGCCTACCTGGTTCGACGACAGCGCGAAGAGCAACGGCGTCCCGCCAAAGTAGCACGACTTGCCTGGTCGGAAGAACTTGCCGGTCGTCTCTCCGATCAAGAGCTCAGGGATCTCGCGCACCAACCACCTCACGAGGCTCGCTTCGCGGTGCACGATCGCCATGTGCAGGATGCTCTCGCCATGGTATGGTGACGGCTCTGCTGCCTTCGGGTCGAGGTGCTGATACGTGAGTGACGCGAACTTGCGGACCTTCGTCGCTATCCGCTTGCCCAGCTCGAAGTGGCCGAACAGGAACGCCAGGTGGATCGGCGCGGCGCCGACCGTGTCGCGCAGCAGCAGGCAGAACTCGTTGCCTTCGATGAGGCGCAGGGCGGCGGCGGCGTCGTTCTCCTTCACGGCGCGGAAGATGCCGTCGTCGTGGTCGAGCACCTGTTGCGCCACGACGTCGACGCGCGAGCGCGCGCCGAGCCACCGGAACAACCGGCTCGGGAGGCGCTCGACCTTGGCTTTCACGGGCCGCCTCCCGCTGAACGCGCCGCTCGCTGCCATGCGCTGCGGCTGCTCGCGAAATACTCGACAGCTCAACGCGCGGGTGTACTGCTCGTGTGTTAGGCCGCCACCTCGGACTCCTACAGGTAGAGCGCGACGTCCGGTCCGCGACCGAAGAGCTGGCTCCACGACGGCGGGAACGCGAACGGCAGACGCGGGTCCTGCGGCGCGTCGGATGGCTGCGGCGCGAGCTTCAAGTATGCTACGAGGTGCGACGCCATCGCGACGGCGTCGGGCACGTTGTCGCCCTCGGCGCACGCCATGACGAGCGCGACGAACGGGAGCTTCGCAGCTCTGCTCTGGTCGTAAAGCAGCGGAGCGAGTCCGGAGCCGCGCACACTCTCCCAGACGTCCGCGTGCGCTTCTCCCTGCGCGTCCGACGCCGACAGCGCCGCGAAGCGCTCGATGAACGCCGGGTTCACGAGGTCGCTGGCGACGCTCGAGCTGATCACGCGGATCGGGCGGCTGCGAAAAACGCGCGGTAGTCAGCAGTCCTGCGCGCGCTCCTGTATGCTGCAGCCTGCAGACCGAGACGCCGCACCTGAGCATGTTGGCGTCGTGGCGCAGCATGTCGTCCCTGCCGCCCACGACGCAGAGCGACGCCACCTGGTTGCGCACCGCCCAGTCCACGAGCTCCTGCGCGAACGCGTGCGCGCGGCCCTGCGCAACAGCCGACACCGCCACGTCAGTACACTCCAGACGCCGGGCTTCACACTCTCAGCCTCTCCGCCGCCAACACGCACCTCGAACGCGGCCGCGCGCTGCTGGATAATCGTGATCTTGCGCGACGGGACCTGGTACACTGCACGCCATTCACTCAGCGACACTCTCCTCGCTGGCTAGCCCAGCATGAGCCGCACCTTGGAGGTTCAGGCAGAGCGCGTCGCGCGGTTGTGTGGCGAAGGCAGCGCCGCCGGCGATCGGCGGCACGTTCTGCGACACGAGGTGCCCCGCGAGCCGCGTCTCGGCGTCCTGCTCACAGAGAGGTGAGCAGTGAGCGGTGCTATCCGTCCACTCCCCATACACTCAGAGAGTGAGAAAGAGAGAGAAGCACGCACCAGCGCGCCACTGCCGGCCGTCAGCAGCGTGTTCACGAGCAGATCGAGCGCGAGCTGCCCGACGTTCGCGAAGGACACCGCCGGCTGCAGAAAGCGACGTGCAGAGCAGCGATAATGTGAGCTATGCAGCAAGCAATAGACATGGGGGAGGCCCACACACGCGCACCAGCACGACGCTGTGGCCCTCGAAGCGCGCGGCGTCGGCGCCGATGCCGTCCACATCGAAGAACTCGAGCATCCTTGGTTGTCAAGCGAAAAGAAGTTATTATAATCCAGGTTAATCTCGAGATCCTTTTTCAAAACAGGTTAATGACGACACTCTTATTCGACGATGCGTTTTGAATTTATATCAGAGAATCGAACGGGTCAGCCGACAGGTTATTGTCTTCGCACCAATCGATCTTGGAGCTCAAAGCGGTGCTCGAGCTGCCACACACTTCGCCACCGCCAGTCCGCACGCCGCCGCAAGACGAGCCCATGGCGCCGCCGCCAGCGTTCCCCAAGCTGCCACCGAGCGCGCGTGCGTCTCCCCTCGCTCTGCCTGCCTGAGGTCTCCGCTCATCCGCCCATCTAACCCACAGCTCTCCCAGTGTTCGCGAGGCTCCAGTCGTTCCTTCCGGTGATGGAACAGGAGAACAAGAAGCTCGAGCAGGCGCTCGCAGCGGGCGACGGCGCCAAGCACTGCATCGAGGCGGACACCGACGAGCAGGAGCAGCAGCTGCAGGACGAGCAGGAGCAGGCAGTCGAGGACAAGCCGCGAGTTATCGAGATGGTGCGTCGACGTTGCGTGGTGACGAGAACTCGGCAGGTCGGCCGAGGGCTGTGGAGCTCACTGGTGTGGGTATGCTGCTGCAGAATTTTGCGCTCGGGATGATGGAGGATCAGGACGACGCCTTGAGCGACGACTCGGACGACGACGACGAGCGCGTGGACCTCCAGGCGTCGATCCTGTCGGCTGCCAGCGGCGCGAACCGCGTCAGCGATGACGCGGATGCGTCACTCAAGCTCAAGCTGTCGCGTGAGAGTGCGAAGCCCCGTCCGCTAATCCAAGAGCTGAGTTAGAGGCTGGCGGAGAGCGAGGGCTACGGCACACACACACACACACACACACACACACACGACACTATTTACACGAAGCACCGGAGGTGCGCGCGTGGGGCGACGCCGCTCGAAGGTGCAGCATCTGAGGTCGCCAGGGAGCAGACGTACGCATCCACCTTCATAGACATCGATGACAGCACTTGTTGTGGGCTGTTGGCACTAGCTGGTGACCCCCGCTCGCACCGAACTCTTCTCAAGAGGTTCAGTGAGCGCGTCGGCTCAACCGCACATGACGAGGAGATGCCACGGCACTGACCTCGAGTCCACCGTGTCCACAAGGTCGAACACTCGAGTGGGCTCGTGCTGCGGATCCACGAGTCCGGTCGAGTTCTGCAAGAGCGTCATCGGATCGCACGGCAGGAGCACCAGCTCACTCTCGACATCGCGCTTGTCTTCCGGATGCCGGTGGAGCTGCGAGTTCACTCGGTAGGCGAAGAGTTCGCGTCCAATGACGAAGAGACCGAAGAGTGTCAGAGGGTCCGTCAGCAGCGCGATGTTGATGAGCTGCACCACCGACCACGCCCTGCTGGATCGCTTCTCGACTCGGAGGATGCTGCTCAGACCCCCGCCTTCGTGTGGTGCGAGCGAATTCATGCACGTCTGGCACGCTGGACTCTGAAGCACCAGACTCTCGCGGATAAGGGGGAAGTGGTGGCGCACTGTTGCTTCAATCGCTCCTCCACCGTCGGCAACAGCGACTTGGACACCGCGATAGCATCCGACCCGCGACGGCTTCTTCCACAAAGCGCTATGGCCGTCGGCGTCGCACCCAGAGAGCGTGATCACCCAGGACGTCCCGAGTGCTGTCAGCGGTATCAGGCTGCCAACACTGTACGGGAGACAACAAAAGCGCGAGATGATCATTCTCGTTGCGAAGCCGATCTCGGGAGTGGTCGAGGAGATCAACTGGGGCTTCACTCGTCTTTGGCGCCACCATCGTGACCACAACACGTAGAACTTGGCCACACACGCCACGCACGCCACGCAGATCGCGCCGAACACGAACATCCGCAAGTCGAAGTAGAAGCCAAAGTCACTCCCGGTCTCCAGTTGCTGCGCTAGCCACTGCTTCTCTAGCAGCGACTCGAGTGGCAGCCGCTGGACGGCGAGGATGTTGGTGTCCCGGAACGAGGCTAAGCGTAGGTAGCTGAAGATCGTGGCCGTTGACAGCAAGCCGATCAGACCGCCGCGCACGCTGACGAGTCCGTGTCGGAGCAACCAGTGGGACCGGCGCGGAGGCACGCAGTAGACCTGGAAGACGATAACGCTCTTGACGGCGAGCCCGAGCAGCCAAGCGTTCCGCATCTGCACCGACGCCGCGGTCACGTAGTCGAGCAAGTTGAACTGGATGGTGCCGCCGACCGACGACCACACCTGCTCACAGACGAAGTGCACCGCTCCGCTGTCGACAAAGTACGCCAAGACATATAGGGCGATCGGGATCCAGCTCCCGTACACAGTGACGTGGCTCGGGATCTTGAAGATTGTTGCAGACGTCCAGTGAAGCCGCTTGAGCCAACCTGCGGCGACGAACTTGGGCTCGTGGCGGCGAGCGAGGTAGCACCCGACCCAGAGCAACAACACGCGCACCCACATGTATAGCTGTGCCGCAGCGCGGAAGAAACGGACGGTGTTGTACCAGTCCTCGACGTTTGTGAACAGGATCGCTCTTTCATACCGGAAGTCGTCCACCAGGAGAGTCTCGCAGCGCCTGCCTCCAGACTGCTCTCGGTCGGCTTCACAGCGTCTGCCTCGAATGACTGTTGTGATCTCAGAGCTCTCGCTTTTGAAGTACGCGATCGGGGCATGCCGCAGGCGTTGAACGTTCGATGTGGCTTGAACTGATGCGAGCACAGTCAGATCGAACTCGAGTTGTGGATACTGCGTCTCGAGATCAGTGAAGCGCTTTGTGATGTGGTTGCCTGCTCGGATTGTCTTCACCGCCCCCGTCGAGCTGTCACCCTCGCTCACCTCCCACGCGATCCGTTGCTCGCAAAACCACGGTCGGTACGCGCGAGGCACCGACGGACCACACAGGCTCAGAGTCTCACGCTTGCCGTTGCCTCGATAGTAGTGCACCGCGTGTAGCCTCGTGTCCACACGCCGCCAGAGGAACTTGCTGAGGATGTAGTGATGCAGCCTGTCGATCCAGTTGTGTCTCGTCAGGAACACGAACGGTATGGCATCTTTGGTTGTGGTATTGCCGCCCTGCTGCTGCTGTTGTTGCTGCTGCAGAGAGTTGTTAGCAAGCATCGCGTTGACCACGGCGTCCAGCATCGTGAATGTTGCTCGAAGACTCAGAGTCTGCGACGAACACGCCTCGAGGTAGAGCAGGCAACGTGGGTACTCCAGCACCCAGAACTCGTGTGCTATCGCACGGAAGGCGACCGAGAGCGAGTCGTACTTGTACGCCCACACTGAGCCGCTCGTGCCGGTGAAAGTCGTCGCTTCGGCTTCGCTGCGGACAACGTGCGCGGCACTGTACGCGTACGGTCCAAAGTATGTGAACGCACCAGGCGCAACCTGCGCGAACGCTTGGCTGAGGTCGCGCGAGCCGTAGCCGCTGCGCGGGACGTCCGAGAGCACGAGCAGAATCCCAGAGATCGTGAAGAGGCATCGGTACCAGGAAAACCTGACGCTCTTGTCGATATCGCAGCGCGGAACGCGCACGCGGTGTCGCCGGCTGGTGCATCGGAGCTCGAAGCTGCCGTCTCGAGTGTCCATTCCGTTCGAGTCGACGGCAACAGCAGCAGACAAGTGTACTTGCGCTCGTCACAACGAGCAACGAGCGTCCACCGCCTAAATACGGCGAGCAAACTCGCTGCGTCACTCTCGATACTGGATGTTTGGATCTGTAGTTCCCTCGAGCATGCCGAAACACGCTCAATGCGATTCACGTGTCGTTCAGCGCCATCACACTCTGATCGCGCCAAGAGCCCTGTTCGTTATCAGTCGGGCACTGTACTTCTATAACACCATGCCGACCTTGTTATCATACCCAGCGAAGCAGTTCTGTTCTCCGACGACACCCTCAGTCACGGAGACCGGACTCCGTCAACCCGCACTCGTTCTTCCTGCCGTATCCGGCGCGAGACATCGCAAAGCCAACTCGGTCGCAGTGCTGCGATGTGGGAAGCAGACTGAAGCGAGGAGCTGAAGCAGAGCTGGTGAACAACATGTTATACAAGAGTGTTGCTGCTAGCTCCTGCACTCATAGGTAAATCTTCTTGGTGTGGTCGCGATTGGCATGCAGCACGATGTTGTCGACGACGTACTCGTTCATGAGCAGCGCGTCGCCGTTCTCGAAGCGTAGCCGCTTCTTGTGGATCAGGTCCGGGTACATGTCGTCTGTGAGGATCTGCACGTACTGCGCGGCCGGCGTCGTGTTCGGACCTTGCTTCACGCGGGACGTCGGCAAGAAGATGAGCGCGAACGACAGCGCAACCATTGCGAAGCAGCCGACAAACGTCGCGACGGCCGGCGCCGTGCCGATCGAGAACGAGATCTCCTTAATCTCCCGCGAGCCGTCGAGGCTGAGACGCTTCTCCGAGTTCGCCTTCTTCGGGTTGACCTTCACGAGCTCCGTTGCGACCGCGTCCTGGAAGAGATAGTACAGCGCCGCCGTATACATGGTCTGCATCGGCTTCTCCATGTAGAAGTGGTTCTCCTCCACGTGGCTGATGTACGAATCGATGATGCTGTCGCACATCTGCGCGTTCCCGAAGACGCCAGGTGGCACGTAGCCGACAAGCTCCGGGTTGATCACCGTCATCGCGAACTCGTTCTCGCCATCGTCCTCCGAGAGCAGCGGGACGAAGGCCGAGTTGAGGCGCAGCAGCGGCAGTGGCCGCAGAAACGTGCTGTTCTCGTGGAGGTCCGGGATGAAGTCCTTCCCGAGTAGCAGCATCCCTTCTCCCAACGACTCCGCGTTGTTCTGCTTGTATAGCAGCGGCATGGACACCCCCGCGCACTTGCTGTTGTCCGTGCACTTCGCTTCGTGCTCCTGATCCAGCTGCGTCGCCTTCCACGACAGCTTCCCGAACGAGAGAGACACGTACGCCTTGGGGTTCACAAGCTTGCGGCGCTTTTGCGTCGAGTCGAGCTCGAGCGAGTCGGCGGTGATGTACGAGCCGATGCCGAAGAGCATCACAGCGTCGGCCACGGGCTTGCAGTTGGGAGGCGCGTACGTGTCCAGTACGTCGTCGCGGACGATCTTGTTGTCGCAGCCCGTCACGAACGGCGTGAGCGACACCTCGTTGCGGATGAACGACTTGGTGTTGAACGACTTGTACACGCACTTGGTCGTTCCGCATTCGCTCGCGTCGAGGTAGTGCACGGGCACCGTCTTGTTTGCCCCATCGAACTCGATCTTGTCGAGCCCGTACGACCCCTCGAGCGGGATGTCGAGCGTGATCGTCTCGAGCTCGATCTGGTCCGTGAACTTGTGCGAGTGGAAGCCCATCTTGATGTTGTCGGTCGTCGAGGACTGCGGGATCGCGTTGTTCGCGACGTGGACGATCGCCTGCACGAGGCTCTCGAGCGACTCCTGCTTGGTCGCCGTGATGTTGAGCACCGTGAGGACCTGCGGGCGCACGCCGAAGCACTGCGCGAGGACGATCCCCGTGCTGTTCGAGATCGTGCAGTTGTAGTTGCGTGTCAAGTCCATGTTGCCCACTGCCTGCTCGAAAAGCACCGTGCCCTGCACGAACGTTTCCACCGCGAGAGGCACGTTGAGGTCCTTCGTGCGCTCCTGGAACTTGCTCGGGTTGCTCTTGTACTCCCCATACGTGAACTCGACCGACGACCGCGCAGCCTGGCCGCTCGCGAGCAGCCCGCTGTTCCAGTCGTTCATGTAGAACCCGACCGAGAGCGACGTGGCGTCGACCTGGTCCACCGCGGGGTCTGTCTTCCCGTGCTTGACGGCGCCGCACTCCAAGTGCAGGTCGAACTCGTCGGTGTAGCCCGCGACGACGCTCTTGAGCAACGTCTGGTCGAGCGTCACGGGGTCGCCCAGGACCGTCGTGGCGCTGGCACCGCTCGAGAGCGTGAAGAATCTGGGCGGTTCCGAGTAGACGTCGTCGTTTGTGATGAAGCGCACGATGCCGCCGGAGAGCTGACTCACGTAGAGACTCGCGAGGCCGACGTTGATGAGAATGAAGATGCACTTGAAGGCCCAGTAGAGCACGTTCGTCTTGGCCTTGGACTCGACTCGGTGCGGCTGGTCGCCCGGGAAGAAGCTACAGTTGTGCAGGTACGTCACGAGCGTCGGGAAGACGAGCGTCTCGAGGTAGAACTCGAGCACCTTGCTGACCGCAAACATGAGGGGACCGGAGATGGACGAGTACTTCTCGACGTAGTCGTCCGCGAGGTCGGATGAGCCCTCTTCCTCGTAGATGTCGGAACGCAGCGTCATGCCCTCGAACGAGAAGATCGCGTACGCGAGCGCGAAGCCCAGGCCGATCACAAGCACCACCGCGTAGCGCGTCGTGCGCAGCGACATGTCGACGATCGTGTGGTGATCAGCGTCGTCCGCGGGCGGCGCGACGCCCGGCGCGATGGTGGCGCGCGCCGCAGCCGCCGCATTTGCTGCGAGTGGCGAGTGCGAGCGCGAGTCGGAGGTCGCGTCGTCCAGGTCGTCCAGGTAGCCGCGCGCCGTCGTGGGGGAGGCCGCCATGGTGCTTGCGGGCGGCAGGGGCGAATGGGCGAATGGCTGGGCGGTGGTGTTGGCGAAGGAGCTCTTCGGTGTAGCTTGTGGTGTCCTTCTCGATGGCACTGGCACTCTTCTTGAGACCAAACCACCACCACGATTTGGAAATCAGGAGAGCAGTTACTGATCGCAGGATACAAACTCCAAGTCAACGGTCGATTCAGCCACGAATTTGACATGGTTCAAACCATTCCGAAGGGTGCACTTCGCGCGCACAGCCGGGGCATCACAGGAGGCTTCTATTTAAGGCACCTCCTGAGTTATTACATAGCGTAGGTCTTCACTAGACTCGAGCTGTCTCTAGACCTGCTTTACTACACACACATGATTTGCATCACCTATCAACTACTAAAGGAGCGTATGTCGCCTGATCGCCACACAATCAGCTGATTTTCGACTTTTTGTGGACTGGCAACCAACGAGCACCGCTCGCGCTCGCTCTGCCACACTTCGCCGCGCTGTGGCTCATGCTCATTGCCCAACGAGCCAGCCGCCGCCATGGAAGACGACGCGGCGCAGCGGTACGGTTACGCGCCGGGCAGCCGCTCGCACGAGCTCGCCGACACCTCCATGACCGAAGGCGCATTCTTCCAGATCGACACGCCCGCCGCAGGCAGCACGAGCGACCAGCAGAGCCGCGCGTTCTCCGAGATCGAAGGCGGCAGCGAGCTCGGCAGTGACCACCACCAGCACGCGCTCGAATCGGGCGGCGACGGCATGAAACCCTGGCCAGAGATCGTGCTGCGATGGAAGCGCTTCGGGATGGCGCTCGCGGCGTCGATCACGCTCGTCGTCGGACTCACGATCTGGTTCTGGCTCGGCATCAAGGTGAAGACGCTCCGGGAGCCTGTGGGCGACTCGGACGAGAGCGAACGACTCTTGCGCCGCTACAACACGTTCTCGGGAGTCACGATGGGTATCTTCGAGGCGTTCCTTGGCCTCGGCTTCGCGCAGTTCTTCCCGGCGTTCACAGTCTACGTGCACAACCTCAAGTGGTGGCCGGGCGACGACCCGTCCGTGAAGCCCAGCAAGGTCAAGAAGGTGCTGCTCCTGCTCTTCTTCCCCGTCGTCATGATCGCCGTCGGCAACAGCTTCTCAGCGCTCCAGGCGGGTACGTCCACGGTCGGTCTCGAGGTCTTCATGAACGACACGAACCTCGGCTTCAACCGCACCGCCGCGAACGAGCGGCTCAACATCACCGCGCTGTACCCGGAGGTGTGGCACCACGAAGAGACGATTCTCAAGTCCGCCGTGCTGCGCAAGTCCGTGCCGTTTGAGTACGTCTCATCGAGATGCCGCAAGCCCCTCACGTCTCGGGCGTCCGATGTCGTCTCGGGTCTCAAGCGCATGACCGACATTGACTCGACATCGGCGGTCTTCGGCTTCCCGCTCAAGGAGTGGAGTCGCGAGGTGTATCCGGACCAGCCGGGCAAGATCTCGAACAAGAGTCTCAGTCTGCAGACATCGTTCGAGCTGTTCTTCCAGGGTCAAGCGCTGCTCGAACGCGCAGTCGGGAGCCTCCCCGTGGAGCGCTGCCGGTACTTCGCCGCGAACAAGACGACAAAGTGCGCCAACCGCACGAAGCGTACTGCGCTCGATCCGCTCTACGGGTACATCAACGGCACGAAGACGCAGACGGAGACGGCGCTGAAGAAGGAGATCTTCACCAGTTTGCAGAACACGTTCTTCGGTGACATCGACGACACCGTGAGCCTCACCATGGTCTCGAGTACGATCACCATCAACCCACAGATCGAAGTCCAGTACATGTCGTACGCCGTGATGCTGGACAAGAGCTTCGAGTTCGGCTTCCCTGACGAGACCGAGGTGAGCCCGAAGAACTGCACCGGGAACGCGTGCCAGTACCGCTACTTCATGTACGACCAGGACACGTTCTGCGGCCAGGCGTCGTGTGTGATCCCGGACTGGCAAGCGGACACCATCCCTCGGAAGCAAGCGTCGATGATGCAGTACAAGAAGAACTGCAAGCAGGACAAGGCGACGTTCGACAGCAACCTGCAGACTATGATCCCGGGCGGCTGCGAGGACGAGGAGAACGCGGTGTTCTTCATGGGCTTCGGCTCGCGGATCTTCCTGGATACGCTAGCAATGGGCCCGACCTCGGAAGGCACGAATCTGCCGTACGCGCTGAACCCGCGACGCGCGATGGCGATCACGGTCGGGAAGCTCGTGTGGAAGTACGAGAACCTCGTGAAATCTCTTGATGCCGATTGTGCCATTACAGGTGACAGCACGGAGGCGTGCTTCGGACTGAAACACAAGCTGCAGCCGAGCGATCGCTACGTGTTAGTCGGGAAGACGCACGTTCCGGAGTCCATCTCGAAGTCGGACTTCCGCACGCCGATCAATCTGTTCCAGCTCGTGACACCCAAGATCCTCTCTCCGCGCGTGGAGAACGCGGCCGCTGTTCCCGAGTACCTGGACACGAGTTCGCTCCGAACAAGCTCTGGCAAAATCACCGTCACGGTGGCGACGACCCAGTGCTCAGCGCTCGCGGACGCGTTCATCTGGCACGCGTACTACAACAAGTACTACCTGTACGCCACGTCTCAGCCGATGTACATGTCGGCGCTGCTCTACATCTTCCAAGGCGCGTCCGTGACGAAGATCCGAGACGGCACCGATTCGTTGAGCAGAGCGCGTCTCGTGGGCGACCGCACGGCGAAGCGCATCGTGATCAAGAACACGGACGTCGGCGTGTACACAGTCTGGATCGGCTGCATCATCCTCGTGATCCTGGCGTTCGTGACGCTCATGTTCCCGAACGAGCGCGCGCGCCTGAAGCCCACGATGGGCAAGAACGCCCGTGCCGAGCGCTTCGTGGCCGTGCAGACGGAGGAGGTGTACCCGAACCTGGTCTACATGAAGCGCTTTCGCATCGGCAAGACGGGCGAGGCGCTCAAGTTCAGCGAGTTCTCGGTCGAGTCGGTCACGCTGCACCACAAGATGGAGGACGACGAGCAGGTGCACCTGTAAGTTGTGAGTAGGGGTTCGCTTATGTATCTTCAATCATGAATATGATGAACAACGTGGTCAGGTGTCGATGTCCGCTACGCTGTGACGACTCGCTTGCGAAGCGCGCTCGCGGAGAGCGACGAAGAGGGCGGCGCGGCGATCCCAAGTGTACCAAGTGTATGGTTCAGTTTTGTAATATGTTGGAAGCTTGGTAGTGTTTTTGTAACAATTCGTGCATGTCTTTGGAGCGTGTTTCGTACTTTAGCGAACCCCTCGCTCGCCCACCACAACTCGGAGCCCCATTCGACAAGAGCCACACAGAGCCGCGGCCCCCTCCCCTCCCCTCTTCTTCCCCGCCGCCCGCCCGCCCGCACCACCAGAAGCGCCGCCAAGATGCTCTACGGCTTCATCAAGAACATGCCCAAGGCGCAGGCCATGACGGTCACGATCGGCGGCACGATCGGCCTCTCGTACGTGCTCTGGGCGTTCGATCGCTACACCGGTGCGTTGCGTTCACTTTGACTGGGAGGGACGGCGACGCTCTTGCGCCGCGGACGTGGCGCTGACGCACTGCTTGCGGCTTCCTGTCACGCTCCAGGCCCGGACTTCGGCGGCGCGGCCCCCGGCGAGCCGAAGACGACGTCGGCCGAGTGGCAGGCGGCGTCAGTCGAGTACAACAAGGTGCAGAAGGCCAACCCGATCCGCCACTTCAAGCAGTAAGCGCGCGTTCGGCAGCGAGCGCCTGCATGTCTGCTGTGCGCGCGCGTGGCTCTCGGCCTCCTGCGATCCTGCGATCCTGCGGCGCGTCCCAAGCGCCGCCGCACGCGACGTCTTTGAATGGAAGCAGCGCACAGAAGCAGCAAGTGAACCGCGTTCGCCGTCGTCGTCGTCTCTCTCTCTCTGGGACTATCTACGACTGGATCTGCACGTCCTGCTGCTCGTTCATAGTCACACAGCGCACGTCAGTCGCTCGCAGCTAGCAGCGCGTCCTCCCAGCCAGCGCCATCGGCGGACGCACCAGCGCCGCCACCTGCGCGCGCCGCTCGCTCTCCGCGCGATCCCACGCGGCGCCGGCCGCCGCCCGCAGCGCCGCCTCGAGCGCCGCCTCCTCCTCCAGGAGCTCCGCGTCCTCGTCGTCCGCGCCGGCGAGCCCGAAGTACGCGGGCTCGATGTGCTTGAACATGTCCTGTCTGTAGCGAGGGCTCAGTAGCTCCTCGGCAGTCAAGCGAGAGCGAGAGAGCGAGAGAAGCACACGCACCTCGAGCGCTTCCGCGGCGCGCGCACCTCCTTCTCGAAGAGCTCGCGCACGCCCGGCAGGTTCTTCGCCGCGCCAAAGTACTTGTACCCGCCGGCACCGCCCTGCACAGTGCTGCCGTCCGCGTCGTACGCCTGCGGCTGCGAGCGGTGGTAGTCCGGTCCGCCGAGCTCCACGATGCGCCGCTCCCAGTGGCGCTTCTCGCGCAGGCGCTTGTTGATCTCGTCGTTCAGGTCGCGGATCACGTGCTCGCCGGAGCCCGCTGCACGCGCAGCACAGTCAGCAGCTCGCCCCGGACTGTCGATCGCAAGACGCGCTCCTCGCCGCCCTCCCGCACGCACCATTCTGGATGTCGGCGATCTTCTTGGAGATCTCGCGGATGATCTGGCGGCGCCAGCGCTCGGCGTCCTTGAGGCTGTCACACTGGGACGCCAGGTACGGGCGGCGGCTGCGACACACGAGCACGAGAGCGCCGGTCGGTGAGCGCTGCGAGCGGCGCTCCAGCGCTTCTACCACCCAATGAATGGACGCACGAACGCGCACTTTTTGAAGGTGTCGGAGAAGTCCTGGCGCATGGACGTCCAGCGGTTCAGGAGCGACTGCGCCTTCTCCTCGTTGCGTGCCATGGTTGCTGCTGCTGCTGCTGTGGGTCGCGACGGAGGCGCGGTCGGTGTGCTGGCGCTGGTGCTGTTGCTGCGTTGGGCGAGTGCGAGCAATTGGGAATGGCTCCCTACGTTTTGTCACTATTGCATTTTGGCTGGTAAACTTGGAGGAGGAATCACCCGCAGTTCACAAGCACCGGCCACGGCAGCGAAGTGGAGCTCGTCGTGCCGACGAACTCCCAGCGCGCCTCAAGATCGTCGTGAATCGCGGGGTTGCAGCTCATTGCGTCGAGAATGTCGGAGAGCGGGCACGGCAGTACGTAGTATCTGGAGTTGCGATCCTCCTCGCCCTCAACTTGCCGCTCCAAGCTCGCGATGCGAGGACCTTCGCGAGCGACTTCAAGGTCGTGATCTGAAGGCGCGGAGCTTGCATCGTTTGGCCTTGCACCAACCGCGGACGGCACTGCAGTCGTCGTCGTGTCATTAGGTTGCGACCCGCGCACGGTAGCTGGCTTGACGCGGAAGACGAACAGCTCCTGACCGACGACGTACAGACGCACGAGCACGATCGGGTCCGTGAGCATCGCGATGTTCATGAGTCGCACGATGGACCAGTGCTCCTTTGTGCGCTGCTCGAAGTGCACTAGGTTGTCGTGGCGCGGACATCCTTGCACGATCTGCCACCCGAAGGTCGTGCTGGACGCGAGACTCGGCGAGCAGTCTTTGCACTCGTCGATTCGTTGGTGCGGCAGGATCCGGCGGTGCCACGGAAGCATATGCAGTGACGGCGATCCTCCTTCCTGCATCGACGGTGATCCTCCTCCCTGCGACGACACTTCTTTGAGCGGAGCTATCCGTCTCTGGAACAGCGAACTCAGCCGCTTCTTCGTCTCGAATCGGTTCATACGCACGAAGATGTCGCCGGAGACTCTTGGCACCCTTGGACGGACGAGCCAGTAAGTTAGCAGCGACTCGCGTGACCAGAGCGTGTTGGCGCTGAATGGCACGAAGTACGAGCGACAGGATACTGCAAAGTTCGCATTCGGAGCGACGATCGGAGCGACGAGGTGCATCGCTTGCGCGACGATGACGATGCCGATCAGAGCGATCACCAGCAGCTTGATATCGAACAGGAATCCGTTTTCAGACTCGATGGAGTACCCGAAGTCGACACCGCTGCGGATCGTGCTGTGGTCCGAGAGCTCAATGAAGCTCGTCACAGTGGTGTCGCGAAAGGCTTTCACGCGCAGAGGGCCGCAGACTGTGAGGACGGACATCCCGCCGATCAGGATGCCTCGGATCCGGACGATTCCGTTCTCTGGTGTCCACCGCGTGTTGCGCGCCTCGAGGAGCTGGTGGTGCGCCACGGTCAAGAGCTTGAGAAAGAGCGCGACAAACCAGATGTTGCGCATTTGGATCACCGCGACACTGATGTACTCGGAGAGCCCGAAGTCGGTGATGCCGTGGACGGTCGACCACACGCGTTCGTTCGTGAGGTAGATCATGGAGCAGTCGATGAAGTGCGCCAGCGCATAGCAACCCACCGGAATCCAGCTGCCGTACACCACCACGTGGACCGGGATCTTGGTTAGCGTGAGCACCGCGTGGAACAACTTGGCGTGCCAGCGCGCAGAGTGAAACTTGGTCTCCGATGCACGCGCCACATAGCATCCGACAGCGAGGCACATGATGCGGACCCAGATGTAGATCTGGCCTGTGGCGCGCAGGGAGCTCGTGATGCGGTACCACTGGGCGGTGTCGCTGATGAGGCTCGACCGCTCGTATCTGTAGTCGTCGACGAGCACAGTGATGCATCGATCTTTGTCGTCTGACAGCGAGGTTGCTCTCTGGCATCTCCGGCCTCTGATGATCGTGCTCATCTCGAGGTTGTCGGACGTATGAGTGATGGTCAGTCCGATTGGAAGTCTCCATCCCACCAGGACGGTCTGACCTGCAAACAGCGTGACGTCGAAGTCCAGATCCGGGTACTCATACTGCAGCAGCTTCAGTCGCAGAGCGAGATGATCCCACATCGACACCTGCACCTCGGATCCGAGCACCGGGTGGTCGCACGGCCACGGGATTTCGTGGAGACAGATCTCGGGGAGCGAGTAGCGCGACAGGCGAGTCGTGCGGTCGCAGATGTGCGTCCGGAGCTGCTCGCTTGACGACCCGAAGTACCGAACCGAGTTCAGTCGCGACTCGGCGTGTTTCCAGATGAACCTGAGGAGCTCCTGGTGCAGTCGGTCGATCCACAGCGACGACGTGACGAACCGGAACGGGTTTGGTCCTTGCGATTCCCTCGCCGCGCTTCTCGCTTCGACTGCATCCACCAGTCCGTCGATCATCGCGAACACCGTCTCGAGACGCAGCACGCCTTCTCGACACGGTTCTCGGTACAAAACGCACGGCGGGTACGCGGTCACGTTCAGGTGCTCGGCGAGAGCTCTCGTGGGGATACTGAGCGTGTCGAACTTGTAGGCCCATAGCTCGACGTCGGCGATGGGTTCTCCTTCGTACGATCCGGAGTACACGGGCGTCGTCGAGTTCGCAGCGTCGGTATTGTCGTTGGTGTTGCTGGGACTGGTGCTTCTACTGGAGTTGTTGTTGACTCTGCCTCTGGATGGCGATGTCTCGATGCCGCCTTCCTTGACGATCCGCACGATGTGGTACGCGTACGGACCAAAGTACATCACGATGTCCGGTTCCGTCTGCGGGTACAGAGTGCTCATGGAGCGCACGCCGAGTCCGGTGCGCGGGATGTCGGTCGCGACGAGGACGAGGCTGACGATTGAGAAGACGAGGCGAACGGCGGAGAAGCGCACGCGGGTGTCGATGTCCCCTGGAGGTACGTGGACGTTGACACACCGGGGGGAGCTTGCAGCCACTTGGACCGGGATCGTCGCGCCGCCTCCGCCGCCGTCACGCTCGCGCACACCTACACGCATCTCGAAGTCATCTTGCATGAAGTTGTGTACAGGTTGTGCGGGTCTATTTTCGCCAAGAATCAAGTTTCACAACCTCGGTTGTCAATAGCAAGTCCTGCGTCCTGCGCACTCGATGGCGAGCGGGTCAGCTCTTCATGATAAGATCGAGCAAGGTCGAGCAAGGTCGAGCAAGGCAGCCTTGTGTGGCGCTGGTCCGCCCGCAAAGAGCGTATTCGAACAGGCGCAACGTGAAGAGCTGAGTCGCTTGAACCTGCGCATCCTAGCTCCCGTCGTCGATGCCAGTGATCGCGCCGACGCCAGCTCGGGCTGGGGAGGTGGCGAGAGTCTCGAGGTCGCTGGATTCAGCCGCTTTGCTGCGTGAGAACCGCCTCAAGTCGCTTCCGAGAGACTGGACGCTCCCGGAAGCCGACATCGACCGCTGCATCAGCTTCTCGCGCATGCGCTGTGTGTTCTCGCTCGTGTCGTTGTTGTTGCTGCTGACTGACATCCCGCGCACCGGACTCGGCGTGAACAACGTCTTCCAACTCTTCCCGAACAAGATCGGGCCGAGCACTGCAGTGTACTTCGGTCCATGGGCGTACCCGGTTGCACACATCTGGCGGAATGAATCGAGGAATCACGAGAGCAGAAGCAGCAGCACCGTGGTCAGCTTCCTAGGAACGAAAGGCAGCACCACCATCAAGTCCACCAACCTGTGGTCGTACGAGTACGACTCGACGTCGATTGGAATGCGCGGTGTCATTCAGTTACTCAGCGTACCGGTGGCTCCGCTTCACCCATCGAACAGGACGATCACCACCAAACTGGAGCTCAAGACGACGTGGAACAACCTCGACGCACTCGTGTCCGCGGTCCGAGCCAATCTCTCTTCGAACACCAGTCTCAACGGCCCGACAGCTGCTTCCCGACACCCGCAGCAAGAGATGCACCTTGACATCGTGACCGTGAACGTCTGGATCGATCGCCTGCACCACTACCTGTACCGATTCGCCAAGACGACGATGCGATGGCGTCTTCACTCCGTCCACTCGTACACGAAAGCAAGCACGGACCCGACAGAAGCGCTCAGCATCTGTCTGCCTACACGTCGCTACCGACCGGCGTTCTGCGATTCGCTGTTCAAGTGGTGGTGCACTCATCCGCTGAACTCCAGCCTGGCGAAAGTGCCGATCTGGGACCACGTGGACCTCCGCGTCTCGGCGCTGCAGCGCAAGTACCCAGGGCTCTCACTGGATCTGACGATCTTCACGACGTTCAACCCGTCGACTTCGAGTGGGAGCCTGCTCTCGGCGTTCTTCGAGTCCGAAGTGCTAGAGATCACGATGTTGACGCGAGGACGGAGCTGTTCGCAGTCCTCCGGAACCTGCTCAACGGTGTTCGTCGACGACTACCGCTACGAGCGCGGAGTTCTGATCTCGAACATCGCGGAATGGTACTCGTTCACCGCCTCTCTGCGCGCGATCGCGCAGTTGTACGTCTGGATCCGGTTGGCGCTGCTCTTTGGCGTGGCGTACAGCGTCGAGAAACCAAGCGCGTCTTGCGTCTCTCGCGCCGTGGCGACGCTGCGCACGATGAGCAAGATCCCGTTCCAGGTCGTGGTCTACGGCAGCCTTCTCCCGGTGCTCACGTACGTCGTCGCGCATCTCATCGACTGCAGCTTCGTCGACCTGTTCCTCGAGATGTACTGGACGACAGTCAACGGCACCATGCACTTCGACTTGGTCACATTCGCGCAGCACGCGTCGGTGCAGATGCGCAACGTGTGGGTCATCGCGCTGGGGATGAAAGCCATCGTGTTCGTCCACACGCGCCTGATGCCGTCGTGGCAGCCGAGGGACGGTATCCTCGGCGTGCGTGGTCTCACGATCAGTCTCTGCTCGATGCTCTCGGTCGTCGGGCCGTTCCGATCGCTCTCGTTTCGCGACAGCTCGGTCGTCTCAGTGCTTGCCTTTAGCTCGGGAGATCGTGGTGGGCGAGGGATGGATGCCGTCAAGATCCGTCCCGTCAGTCTCTTCAACGTCAGTGTCGAGGGCTTGCCGAAAGACATGAAGATGACGCTTCTCGCGATCATCGCAGTCGTCGCGGTCGCGGTCGCCCTCAAGGTGATCTTTCGGGTGCTGCGTCCCCGCTTCATCGGCGGCATCTTGTACGGCCAATCCATCCTCGTGCCGTACACCGCCGGGATGTTCTGGTCGCCGACGTCACTCAGCGTGTGCTTCTCGATCCGACTCACGAACTCGGACACTAGCAGTGTGTCGCCCCGGAGAATCGTCCCGACACCATCATCGACAAAAACCGATGCGTCCTCGCCGACCAAGCAGAACGTCCGGCAGGCGCACTCGAGGTACTGGTTGGGACGGTGCACTCGAGCACTGTTGCGAAGCTTCGTGTCGGTCTGCTGCATGGTGCTCGGCATCGATCAGTCGGAGGAGAAACAGGTCGATCACGAGTCGCTGCACGACCGCGCGCTGCGCCTCGACGAGCGCAGCGTGGAGATCAACTCGGTCGTGCGGCTCATCAACATCGCCATGATGACCGACCCGTGGACGCTCTTCCGTTTGCGAGTGCTCGGTCGCGAAGTGTACTTCTACGAGCCGGTGGAGCAGCCGCAGTCTCGTGACAATCGTCCTGTGATGGACACCAGCAGTTCCCAGCACTTCGATGGCGTCCAGGTGCAGGCGAGCCGCCAAGTTGTCCTGCTGCCCTGCTGCCCAGACATGATGGTGAAGTGGACCGGGTACGGCAAAGAGAGGTATCAGCCCAGGGGGCAGATGAGCTCGCGCGATCTCCCGTGGTCCGTGCTGCTCCAGTGCGGCTGAGGACGTCAGATCGCTAAGGAATACGTCGTCAAGGGTTAGCCCCCATGTTGTTCTCAGCACTGCTGTCGCTGGTCCGTCGTTCTCCTTGTGATCGGTGCTACGGATCATCGCGCGTGCGTCTATGACAGTCGGTCTCGGTCGGGTGGTGAGTCTTCTTCTTCTAGGCGTGGCGTGCTGCCGCTGCAGCGTCGTTACTCGTGCAGATCCTTGTCGCGACTGAGACGCCCGAGTCCGTTCAACGCCGCCACACGATACGCCTCCGCGAGTGTCGGGTAGTTGAACACCGCGTCCCGGAAGTACGTGATCGAGCAGCCCATAGCCATCGCGACCTGGCCGATGTGGATGATCTCGGTCGCGCCTTCGCCGATCGCGTGGACGCCGAAGAGCTTGAGTGTCGTGGGGTCGAAGAGGATCTTGAGGATCCCGCCCGCCGTGCTGCCGCTCATCTGGCCCTTCGCGAGCTCCGAGTACTTGGCGATTCCGATCTCGAAGTTCACGCCCTCCTTCGTGAGCTGCTGCTCCGTCTTGCCGACCATCGAGATCTCCGGGATCGTGTAGATGCCGTACGGGTAGTTGCCGTTCTCGAGCTGACTCGTCAGCAGCTGCTCCTCGTGCTCGCCCCACATGTGGCACGCCGCGAGGCGGCCTTGCTCCATGCTCGTCGACGCGAGCGCCGGCGCGCCGATGCAGTCGCCCACCGCGTAGCTATGATGCAGTACGGCAAGCAGGAATGGACAACTCGGTGAGGATCTCATCCAGCGCACGTCACCAACGCACGCGGCGCACGCACATGTGCGGTTGGTCCGTCTGGTAGCTCTTGTTAACCGTGAGCAGCCCGCGCGGGTTGCGCGACAGGTCCACAGCTTCCAGGTTGAGTCCGTCCGTGGCAGCCTGGCGGCCGACCGTGTACAGCAGCGCGTCCGCCGACGCGATCTTGCCGCTGTCGAAGTACACCGTCACGCCATCCTCCGTTTTCTAGCAGAGCACACCGGACGCGAGTGCGACGTGAGTACGAGGCGGACAACGCACGTACAGACACTGTCAGCAGACAGACACGGCGCACCTCCACTCGCTTGATCGTCTCGCCGAGCAGGAACCGCGCGCCTTTGCTGCGCATCTCGTACGTGAGGTTGCTGATGATCTCGTCGTCGCAGAACGACAGGATCTGCCACCAGCCCGAGCACGCGACGTGAGTCGCTCAGCGCCGCGTCGCCGCCCCCGACAACGTGCGAGAGCATCCACCACGTACCTCCGGGCGGCCGTCGACGACCGTGACCGAGTGCCCGGGCACGACGTTGATCATGGACGCGTACTCCATGCCGATGACGCCGGCGCCGACGACGATGAGCGAGCGCGGGAGCTCGCGGATGTCGCCGCTCAGGATCTGGTCGCTGTCGAAGATCACCTTGCCGTCCACCGGTACGGTCGGGCTGTGCGCCGGCCGCGTGCCGCACGCGATGAGGAACTTGTCGGCGCGCAGGCGCGCGGACGCGTCGCCGTCGCGCACGACCGCGATCTCGTTCGCGCCTTCGAAGCGCGCGAGCCCCGGGATGAGGTCCACGCGCGCGGCCTTGAGCTGCGCCTTGATCACGTCCACCTCGGACGCCACGACGCGCTTGACGCGGCCGAGGATGTCGTCGATCGTCACGGTCTTCATCGAGTACGACTTGCCGTAGAACCTGTGTGAGTGAGTGAGTGAGTGGGTGCGGACACACAGGTACCGTGTCAACCGCAAGTCGAAGTGATGTGCGTGCTGGCAAAGAGCTCCTAATGCTCCTGCAGCTACAGAGCACGCATTACCCGTGGTGGCGGTAGCCCGAGAGGTGCAGCACGGCCTCGCGGAAGGTCTTGGACGGGATCGTGCCGGTGTGCACGCAGACGCCGCCCACGAACGCCTGCTTGTCCACCACGGCCACGCGCTTGCCCTTCTTGGCCGACTCGACCGCGCACTGCGTGGCGGACGGCCCGCTGCCGATCACCACGAGGTCGTAGTCCGCCACCTGCGCAGTCAGCGACCCCACGCCGCGACGCGTCGCGCGCGCCAAGGACGGCGCTGCGCTGGACGTGCGCGTCGTCGCCGCTGCTGCTGCTCGGAGGAAGCGCATGCTCATCATCACCATCCGCTCGCTTTCTCGACGCTGTCGAAAATGACCCATCAAAGTCGCATCGGCGGGTGTCGAAAATGCAAGTGTTTGCGACAGTCGGCACGACCAAGTTCGACGCGCTCGTGCGCGCGCTCGACTCGGACGCGTGCCTCGAGGCGCTCGCGGCGCGCGGCTACTCGCGCCTGCTGGTGCAGATCGGCCACGGCGAGCATGTGCCGCGAGCGGCCAGCGCGGCGGGCGGCATATCAATCGAGCACTATCGCCACTCGCCCCAGTACAAGCAGGACGTCGCGGCAGCGGACCTCGTGATCAGCCACGCGGGCGCCGGCTCCATCATGGACGCGCTGGCGCTCAAAAAGCCGCTCGTCGTGGTCGTCAACACGCTGCTTATGGACAACCACCAGGCGGAGCTCGCGGACGCCATGGCCGAGCAGCGCTACTGCGTCGCCACCACGTGCGACGCGCTCGCGCACACGCTGCGCAGCGCCGACTTTGGCGCGCTGCGCGCGTACCCGGCGCCGGACGAGCTCGCGTTCCCGCGGCTGGTGGACCAGGTGGTGCAGGGCGACGCGGCGGCGGCCAAGCCCAAGCGCACGTGACGACAGCAGCGAGTGCGAGAGAGGCCGGGTGCTAGGTATCTATATGTCGACAAGCTACAAGTACATCGGCGCGTGCGAGGCAGCGCGTCCTCTCTCTCTCCCTTCCAGCTAGATCCACTGCGAGAGCGGCTCGACGTCCGCCTCGGTCGCGAACGACCCCGGGGGCGACGCGAAGTGCTGCAGGCCGTACAGGAACGCGTCCAGGCGCGAGTCCTGCAGCTGCGCGGGCTGGTGCTCCGGGATCGCGCGCAGCTGGCTCAGGTTGCGCAGCTTGCGCTTGAACGCCGCGTTCGTGAAGAGCACGGCGCGTCCCGCCACGATCATCCCGCCGCGTCGGTCCTGTATCCGGTAGTGGCTGGGCATCTCCACGGGCGGCATCACGTACGCGAAGAGCTCCAGTTCTGGCTGCTGCTCGCCGCCCGAGCAGTCCGACTCGGGGGTCATCGGCTCCTTGAGCGGCTGCGGCGGCGCGTGGCCGAGCGCGCGCTCCGCAGACGCAGCGTCCACGTCGCTCGCGAGCTCCGAGAGCGTCGCGACCGGCTTGAGCCACATCCCCGCCTGGTCCTTGCTGCGGTTGTTGCCGGCGCCGCTGTTCTCCTTGTCGCCACCCCCGCTGCGCAGCGAGAAGAGCGCGATCGCGCGCCGCGCGCGGCTCTCATCCGCGCCGTCGCCTCCCTTTCCGAGCAGCGAGCCGGTCGACGCGCGGCGCGTGAGCTCCTTCCTGCGCGCCTTCCTCACGGTGGCGCCGTCGCTGCTGCGTGGCGGTTGCTGCAGCAGCAGCGGCTTGTCCTGCTCCGGCCCCAGCAGCTTCTCGAGCCAGCTCTCGACCGCCGCGCGCGTCTGGCGGCACAACGCGCGGGTCGCGGCGCTCTTGCGCACTCGCGGCGGCGGCGGCGCGCTCGCCGCCAACTGCTGCTGCGCCTTGGGCGTTTTCGGGGTGGCGGTCACAGGTTGTTGCGGGGTGTTGAGCGCCATCGTCGTCCTCTGCCAACGACGGAACTGTCGGTGCGTCTGCGCTGGCGTGTGTGTGGGCGTGAGTGTGGGCGTGTGTGCAGGCGGAGAGAAAGTCGCGGACTGAGCCCCTCGTTCGTGCGGCGGGGAGCTGAGCGGACTGCGCGAGAGCGATCGATCTGAGCGGCGGCGGCGGTGGCGCGAAGGAAAGTGGTGGAGTCAGCGCGGCAGTTGGCGCGCGCCGTTTCGCGGAATGGAGAG
>JAASFS010000459.1:0-17670 GCA_023333865.1 Globisporangium perplexum | reverse complement strand
TTCCCGAACCTCAGTGCCGCGTCGACCCGCGTCACTGAACTGGTTCCTGATGGGTGAGTACCATCACTCACCACATCGTTGTGCAATGTGACCATCACTCTTTGCATGATTATGCTCAGATGTGATTATCCCCTTTTGCACATCTGCCATGGCCTCCATGACATCATCCCATGACGTCATTTCCTTTGGAGCCGATCTTGCAGGCAAGTTCCAGGAGTTTGGTGTGGACCACACAACCTCCATGTAATGGGTGGGACCCGTTACACGCTCCGGGTAGTTCCTTGAGCAGCTGCCTGATCCAGCCGCTCTCCGACGCGCTTGACGTACCAGCGATGAACTCGGCCTCAATCGTCGACATCGCGACGACCGCTTGCTTCTTGGACTGCCGCGCCACCAGTCGCTCGTTGGCCATCAGGATCGAGCCCATCATCGACTTCCAGTCGACACGATCTCCAGCCTGGTCAGCATCGCTACGAATAACGAAGTCGAGATAGCTGAGAGCGACTGGCTCCTCGTGCTTCCAGTTGCGCAGCCCGCGATCCGCGATGCCTTTCAGGTAGCGGAAGATCATCTTGATCAACTTTCAGTGAATGCTGAGTAGCTTCGCTCGGTGCTGCGACGCGAAGTTCACTGGGTCGGCGAAGTTGGGACGTGTGCTGTTTACCAACCAGAACAGCGAGCCCAGCGCTTCGCGGACGCGCTTCACGTCGACGATCTCCTCTTCAAATGTTCCCGTTCTGTTAAACATTCAGTTGAACTGCCACAGTTTTGCTCTCTGCTTTACTCGGCTTCGAGTCCCTTACTGGAGTCACTGTTGGTTGTGTGCACAGTGTTCTGATGCTCCACTTATTAATATTTACAAGTAAAATTCAACAGTCTCACACCATAAGGGTTGTAAAAAAAAGGACATTTGGAGGACATTTGGCACACACACACGGTTATGGTCGAGCATGCACCTACTCTCTCAAGATGCGAGACGGCAGCAACTTGCTGCTCCTCACGCTCACGCTCGATCAATCCGATGATCATCTAGCAGACGATCTCCCATACGCATTTGGGCGAGAGTGATTCTTACTGCGACGAACGCCGATGGGGACGCTGATGATTGAGCTCACGTCGAGCTGACCTACGTCGCGTCTTCAGTAGAACTGCAGACGAAAGCGCATGCGTGTTTGCTGTCGCAGAACCTTCACAGCGAGATCGAACACCACGACGTTCGAGACTGGCGACACCGCGTACCTCAGCACGCACCAGCGCTGCATCAGTGCCTCATAAGTTAGTTCGGTCCTCTCATTCTACGTCGTTGACCACCGCAGCGGCCGCAGTGCCGACACTCGACGCTCATAGCGCTCCTGGAGCAGCCAACGAGAATGTCGCTGCGGTCGGTATCCCCGCGTCGTCGATCTCCTCTGCGGGTAACCGGACTTTGGGTTTGCGGCCGCGCCGCTTCTTCACGACCACCGGAGCCCCGTCTGGACCGACAACGGCGGCGCCAGCGCCGAGCGCCGCTTGGTCGCTCTCGGGAGCCACAGGAAGACCGCCGTCAGCGGCAGCATCAGCGACAGAGTCGCTTGGCTTGAGCTTCTTCGCCTTGTCCGTCCGCTTCTCGCACGAGTCCTGAAACACGATCACGCGTCCAGCCACGAGCAGCCGCTCCACCTTCGGTCGCCGCTTCCGCTTCAACTTGACGCGCTGGTCGCCCGCTCCTGGAGGCGCCAGCTCGCTCTTCGCGGCATCTCCTACTGCAGCTGCAGTAGGAGTCGCCGTACTGGTCACCGGCTGAACTGGAACGCCTCCAGTCGCGACCGCGTCTGACTGCGTTGTCGACACAGAGTCGGTCTTCAGAGCATCGATTGACACTGCACTTCCGTTGACATCAGCCATCGATGCGCCACCGGTCGCAGCTGAGAGCACCTTGCCTGGGACAACTGGTACATTCATCGTCTCTGCCTGCGCTTCTCGTGTCGGCTCCTCCTTCGGGTGGTCGAAGGAACCAGAAGCGTGGGCTCCGCCGCTCTCCCCTCGCTGCGGTGGCGTGGCAGTGACGACGGCGGCGGCTGCGTCCACTGGAATCGGCTCCTTCTTCGGCTCTGGCGTCGTCTTCCCAGCGACCGCAAGCGCGAACGTGGCAGCAGAGCTGTTGGTTGGCAACACACCGTTCGACACCGCGACAGGTGCGTCTCCGACCATAGACAGACTCAGAGAAGTAGCACCGGCGCTCCCAACTCGCACGACGCCATTCTGCAGCTCCACTCTGCCGCTGCTCGCTGCCGGCAGCATCGGGAACGCGCTCTTCTCGAGCGACGACGACGACGACGATGACGACGCTCGTGCGATCTCCTTCTCCACGATCTGGAAGGTCTTGAGCCGCACCCGGCCGTGGGTGTGCGGCAGGTCGTCCGGCTCATCCTTGGCCATCTCGTTCCAGCGCACAACGAAGCGCCGACCCGAGTTCTCCACGTCGATGTTGCCGCACGGGTGGTCGTTCACGATGTTCTCCTCGATGATGACGTTCCCCGCGTGGTACAACAGCCGGATCCCGAAGCGGCCGTTCTTCTGGACCTTGTTGCGGCGCAGCAGCGCGTTGCCCGCGAGCACACTGACGCCAGAGTGCGCGTTCGCGAACACCGTGTTGAGCACCATCACGAGGTCACCCTTCACGAGCAGCACACCCGAGCTCCCGCCGTTGTAGATGCGGTTGTTGAGCAGGATCACGCGGCTCGTCAGACTCCCGGAGACTGCGACGCACGCGTTGCCCTGGCCGTTCCCGTCGAAGTCGCAGTACACCACGCGCACCTGCCCGCCGTCGGTCACGTGCAGCAGGTGCTGCCAGTTGCTCCTAGCTCCATGGCCCCCTTCTTCTTGCACACCGCCGTCCGCGTGGCACTGGCGCGTGATGTGGAACCCGCAGAGCATGCCTCCGCGCGCGCGCCATCGGAGCTGGGCGTTGCTCGCGGTCATCTGCAGCTCCACGCGCGAGTCTGGCGCCGCCAACAGCTTCAGCGGTGTCTTCACCTCGAGCACAGCATCGAGCTGGTACACCCCCGAGCCGAAGAGTACAGTCTCCCCGAACGTCACAGCTTCCAGCACTTGCGCGATGTTCTGGCCGCGAGCCAGCAAGTCATTCACGTTCACCTTGGCGAACAGACTCGGGTGGGTCGCGGCGTGGCGCCAGGAGCGACACACCAATTCCGCCTGGTGCCGGTCTGGGTGCGGCGAGAGATACTGCATCACCGACAGCAGCACGCTCGGCAGCAACCCAGCGAACCCGAGCAGCTGCATCCGCGCGAAGTCCTCGTTCTTCGTCAGGATCGCGGGACGGTCCCACACCGCGTCGCGCGTGTCCACGTTGAAGTAGAACGGGTGGTTCGTCACGACACACTTCATCAGCTGCCACGCCGCGCCGGTGAGCAGCCGCCGCCGCCGCTCGAAGTGCATGTGCGCGCGCTCCTTCCGGTACAGCTCTCGGTGCACATCCTCGATGTCGCGTGGGTCGGCGCCGTCGCCGTCCTCCAGCATCGCACCAGCGATCAGCTCTCCTTCGGCGATCAAAGCCGCCTCTTCCCGCATCTTCTCGTCCTCGATCTTGTCGATGTCGATGCTGCCAAGCTGGCTGTCGAAGTAGCTCTCGATCGCAGCAGCGGTTGGCACGTACGCGTACAGCGGATCGATCTCCTCGCGAAAGTGCAGCGCATACCGGTCGACTGGGTTCAGCGAGTCCTCGAAGCCCTTGAGCGACGACACCGAATTCTTCCACTCCTGCAGCTTCCGTTCCTCCTCCATCTCGATCTGCTTCTCCCGAGCCTTCTCCTTCGCGCGCTGCTGCTGCTGCTGCGACTTCGCTGGCGCATCGTCGTCGTCCGTGCGTCGGCTTTTCGGGCGACGTGGTGCTGCGCTCGTGCTAGCGCTTGACCGTCGGCGCTTGCGGCTGCGGATCGCCTCGTCCTCCGCCGCAAGCGAACCATCCGAGTCCTCCTCGCTCGACTCGACTGCGTCGTCGTCACTGCCAGCCTCAGCAGAGTGGTCATCGTCCCGTTCATCATCACCCGCGGCCACCGATTCAGCCGCTTCGTCGGCCGCCACAGACCCGTCGATGCTCTCGATCTCGTCGTCGTCGTCGTCCTTCCCGCTCACCGAGCTGATCACGGACATCGAGGACGGGGTCGATGGCTTCGTAGCCGACGCGCTCGTCGCGCTACTCGTGCTGGACAACCGCTTGGTGGTCGGGGCAGCGGTGCTCGCGGACTCCTCTTCGAACTCGCGCTGCTCCGACATGAACTCCTCCTTCGCGCCTTGCATCGCCACCACGTCCTCCTCATCCTCGACTTGCGCCATGGCGTTCTCCAGCGCCTCGTACGACATCTCGTCGGCGTCGTCCTCGCCCGAGCTCTCGTCATCGAGCACCTCCTTCTCTTCGCTCGAGTCGGGGGGCGTGTCGTCCCCCGTCACGAGCTCGCGCAGACTGGCCTTCGAGAAGAAGTCCGTCGTGAACTGCCCCTCAGCCATGACGAGGAAGTCGAGGTGCCGCTTCTGTTGCGCCTTCTTCAGGATGTTCTCCTCCACCGTGTGCTCGCTCACCAAGCGGTAGATGTGCACATCGCGCGTCTGCCCGATGCGATGCGCGCGGTCCTGCGCCTGCGCGTCCATCGCCGGGTTCCAGTCCGAGTCGTAGAAGATGACCGAGTCGGCGCCAGTGAGATTGATGCCGAGCCCGCCACTGCGCGTCGACAGGATGAAGCAGAAGATCTTCTCGTCGCGGTTGAAGCGGTCCATGAGCGACTGGCGCTTCTCGACCTTCGTCGAGCCGTCCAGACGGAAATACGTGTGGCTGACCCGCATGCAACGATGTGAGCACGGGGACCCGACACGCGCACCAACCACACTGCCGCGGCGTACGTACCCGTGAATGTTGAGGAAGATCTCGAGGATGTTGAGCATCGAGCTCATCTGCGTGAAGATCAGACACCGATGCCCGCCGCGCTTGAGCTCGCGCAAGAGCGTGTCCAGCTGCTGCAGCTTGCCGCAGTCGAACTGCACGAGCCGCTTGTCCGGGAAGAAGAGCTGCGTGCGCTTGAACGCCTCGTAGTACACGTCCAGACACCGGCGCGCGAGTGGCTGGAGCTGCTCTCTCTCCAACTCTTCCACACTGTGCTTGCGGGACAGCACGAACTCCTGCCGCGCCACCACGGACGGCGACGCGAATCTGCCGCCGCTGTAGATCAGCTCCACCGGCTGCGCGCGCGCCTTTGGGACGAAGCACACGGCTCGAGTGACGATCGGCGTGAGCTCTGCCACCCGATCCTCGGGGTCCTGCACCATCGCGCTCATGGCGTCACTTAGTTCCAGCCAGTCCCGCGCGCGAGACGATGCGCGCTTCGGGTGGACGTCCATGGCGTGGGAGATGAACACCGGCAGCGTGCACGCGCGGATGAGGTCGCTCCCGTACATCGGTTCGTCCGTCAGTTCCACGCGCAGCCGACTGCACTCTGCGACGCGCGCTCGCTTCTCCAGCCAGTACCGACGTCGCGCCTCTGCGAGCTGCACGAGGCGTCGGAGGATGTCCTTCTTGTCCTGGTATCGCTCCTTCATGTCGTCGCTGACGTGCGTCTCAGGCGGCAACGGGGCACTCACGTCGTAGAAGAAGAGCTGTCGCCGTCGGCTCGACGTGAGCTTCTCGTTCCCGGCAAGCTCGAGGTTCGGCAGGTTCCGGCTCTGGCTCCAGTGCGGCAGGTCGCGACCTTCGTTCGCGAGCGCGCGCATCAGGAACCCGCAGCGACTCGGGACGAAGACGCGGATCGACGGCATGTCGAGTGGCGACGCGATCGGCCGGGGTTCGAACAAGTCCGGGTGGTTGCACACCTTCCGGAGCTGCATGAGCACGTTCATCATGCTCATGAAGTTGGCGCCGCCCTTCCCGCGACCGCTCCCGAACATCGCGCGGCGCGTGCTGCTCCGCGAGATGAAGTCCTCGTACAGGAACCGCTGCCGCTTTGAGAGCTTGCACGTCACCACGTGCTCGAACTTGCCGGGCATCTGCTTCGCCACGTCCTTCTTCAGCCGCCGCAGCACGAACGGACGGATGATGCCGTGGAGCTGCGCGACGAGCTGGCTGTTAACGTCCTGCTCGCCCTCCACCATCGACGCCAGCGGGTTCTGGAACCAGTACGTGAACTCGCGCCGCGACGAGAACACGTGCGGCATCAAGAAGTGCATGAGCGACCAGAGCTCCATGATGTTGTTCTGCAGCGGCGTGCCCGTGAGCAGCAGGCGGCGCTGCGAGTTGAACGTCAGCAACGTCTGCCAGCGCAAACTCTTCCAGTTCTTGATGTTGTGCGCTTCGTCGAGGATCAGGTAGTACCACTTCTTGCGCTTGAAGCAGTGCGCGTCCTGCACGACGAGCTGGTAGCTCGTGATACAGATCTGGAACACGTTCTGCTTCGACCAGCCCTGTCGCAGCTCCTTGCGCCGCTTCGCCGACCCAAAGTACGTCAGCACCTTGAACGCAGGGCACCAGCGCTTGAACTCCATCTCCCAGTTCACGAGACAGCTCGTGGGCACGACGATCAGGTGCGGACCCCAGATCCCGCGACTGCACGCGAGGTGTGCCAGCATCGTGATCGTCTGGATCGTCTTCCCGAGCCCCATTTCGTCCGCGAGGATCCCATTGATGCGCTTCTCGCACATGCTCACGAGCCAGTTCACACCAGCCTCTTGATACTCGCGCAGTGACAGTCGCGACGTCAGCAGGTACGGACGCTTGAACCCGGTGCCTGGAACACACCGGGGTGGCGTCCTCGCTTGCAGCTGCCCGTCGCTAGCCACCGAGTCAGCAGCTTCATCAGCGTCCGCATCGCCATCGCCAGCATGAGTCTCCGCGCTCCGCTTGCCGTCTTCCACTCGACTGGTCGTATCACTCGCATCATCATCGTCGTCGTCGTCGTCACCGTCGCCATCGCCGTCAGCCGCGTGTCCAGCCGTCGAGTACCGCGCGAGCAGCTCCTCGACGGACAGCTCGCCCTCTTCCTGCAGCAAGCTGAGCTCATCGGCGAGATCCTGTCGCGACTGGCGCTGCGTCCGCTCTGCCTCTGCGATCGTCGACTCGTCGTCGGGCTCTTCGTCACCGACCTGAAAGTCCTCGTCGGTGTCGACCTCCTTGCTGTCGTCGTCCTCCTCCGAGCCCCGGACGAGGTCGCTCCCAGAGTCAAGCGTCTCTTCCGCACCACCCTCGTCCCCATCGTCCTCCGACTCGTCGCTCGCTTCGAACGCACCAGCGTACCGCGCTCGGAGCTCCTCGATCGACAGCTCGCTCTCCTCCTGCAAGAGCTCCATCTCTTCGGCCACCTCGTCGCGCGTGAAGCCGTTCGCTTCCGCCGCCGCGATCGAGCGCTCGTCGTCACCTTCCTCGTCACTCGGAGGCTCAAAGTCCGCGTCGTCGTCGCCGCTGTCATCACCGGACACCGTCTGGTTCGCTGTGCGCGCTCTCCGTGCTGGCGCCGCCGCCTCCACTTCCTCCTCCTCCCCCACTTCACCAGCGTCACCGTCGCTGTCGCCACCTGCCAGCGCCGCCGCGTACCGTCTCCGCAGCTCGTCGATCGGCACGTCGCCTTCTTCCTCGAGCAGCGCCACCTCTTCTTCCACCTCGCGCCTCGTCACCAGCCGCTCGTCCGCCGCGATCGTCGTCTCGTCGTCCAGCTCTTCATCCGACGGCATCGCGTAGTCCGAGTCGTCGGCGGCGTCTCTCCAAGCGTCCGTCGTGCCTTCGGGCGTCTCATGGTGAAGCTGCGCTGGCGTCGTGATCCCGTCGGCACCGGCACTCGGTAGGCTTGCTTGGTCGGCTCCCACGGCTGGTGACGCCGCCTCGTCATCACCTCCCGACGCCACGCCGCTCTGTATCCTCCGTCTCTGCTCCCCACCGTCGCCCCCACTGTCTTCCGCCGCGCGGCCCTCCTGGAAGGTCGACGCGAGCGCAGCCGCGTACTTCTCCGTCTGCGCCACGAGCTGCTGGAGGTGGCGGTCCATCGCGGCCCTGCGCAGTTCGTCCGCCTGCAGCTTCACCTTGAAGCCGATGACCTTGTCGATCTTGCCCCAGAACTTCTTCACGTCGCGTCCGATGCGCGCCGCCAGCCGCCGCCGCGCCTCCTCCTCCATCTGCGCGCGTGGACCCGTCTCAGCCAGTCAGTCGCGTAAGGGAGCTCTTCGCGGCCGTGACACGCACACATCACGCACCTTCTGCTGCCGCTCGACGCGCGTCGCCTGCTTACTGTGGAAGCTCGCGAGCGACCCCGCGAGCACGCGTGCTGACTTGAGGCGCCACTTGCGCTCCTGTGCAAAGTCCGCCGCCATCCACTCCTGCGTCACACACACGCGCGCACACGCACAAGCGGCGGTGAGCGCCGTCTCGTCGTCGCATCATGTGTCTGGCGGTGCATAGCGCGCCGGACGCACCATCTCCTGCAGCAGAAAGTCGCGGTGCGCGCGCTCCAGTCGCGCGCCGCTAGCGTCCGCGCCGGGTTCCGCGAGTCTCGGCAGCGCGCGACCCAGTGTGCGCGCGAGCAGCTGCTGCTCCAGCGCCTTCTTGCGCGTCTGCGCGTCGTTCTCCGCCGGATCGGAGGCGATCCGCGCCGCGTCTGCGGGTTCCAGCGCGTCAGAGGGCGGCGCCTCGGGGGCCGTCGGCGTCTGCGGCGCGGGTCGGCGCCGCCGCGCCTGCTGCAGGCGCGCGTTCGCCATCGTCGGTCGGTCGCCGCGGGTGGAGTGTCGAAATCAATAGTGAAGAAACACAGTGACGCGGTGCGATGTGGACCACACATGGTATGTGGTGTGGCGTACACAAGCCGTACTCGAAGCGTCACGATCGTGCGGTCATGGAGCAGCCGCCGCGGCGGCGCGTCGGACGCGACCCGGAGTCTTCTCCATGCCTACGAGAAGGATCTCCAGGCCGTGGGAGAGCGAGGCGGCGGCGAGACGCGAGGCTGGATCATTGCAGCTTTCGCTCCCGAGAACGAACGGCGTCGAGAGATCGTCGCCGCCACCTGAGAGCTCCCACTGACAAGCACCCCGATCTCCGAGATGATGCACACGACGCCGGAGCCGCATACCCGCGAGGAGGTGGCGAATCTGCTCGAGCAGCAGCGCCAGGAGGCAGACGTCCCCCACCCGACGCCGCGCCGCCGACAGGTGCTCCGGACGCTCGTGGGCATCGTGGCTACTGCCACCCTCGTAGCCGGCGCCGTCGTGGCCGTCGAGGTGACCGTGAACAGCAGTGACGCCGCTTCGTCGGCTGCGAGCGTCAACGCGATCGCGGCGCCGCACGTGATGGCGCTCAACACGCGCGAGGGCGGCGGCGTGCAGCCGAGCGCATTCGAGGCGCGCTTCGGCTGGGGCTCCTTCAAGTCGGGCTGGTGCAGCATCCGTGCGAACGCCGGCTGCCTCTTCAGCGGCGACCGCGAGAAGTGCAAGAAGGAGATCCACGACGTGTGCGACTCCAAGGAAGAAGCAGCGCCGGCGTCGCACCGTCACGGTTCCGGCAGCGGCTCCGGCAGCGGGTGGGACAGCGACGACGGCAGCGGATCCGGAAGCGGACACGCGCACCACAAGCGCGAGCTTCGCTCGGGCTTCCCAGAGGCGGGCATCCCGATGTAGGCTTGCAAGCGACCGAGCTCCCGACAAGCTGCGTGTTCTCCCGTTGCCTTCGTCCCGGATCTCTCCCAACAACCGCAGCGTCAGTCGATGGCGTCCCTCCCCCCCCCCTCGTGCTCTCTCTCCATGCATCCTGGGAATGTAAATGCAAAGCGGTCATCATTGGTGGTCGCATCGCCCACGCGCTCGCGTCACTGCAGATGGATGTGCATGTTAATGGCATCGCGCGACCGCGATGTGTTCCGGTAGAGGAAGCGCCGCTTTCGCTGCTTGACACGTCACGCATCTCGTTAACAGCAACGCGGCGGCGGCACGCGAGCCGAGCCGAGCCGCCGAACTCGGCTGGTGGGTAGTGAATGGATAGTCGCGGAAAAGGCGGCAGCGCCTGCATGACTGCGCTTGAGCGGCGCGATCCGATGTCGACGCCTGCCAATCGCTCGTGCGTGGCGCGAGCGGGGATGTCAGACTCTCTCTCGAGCTCTCAAGCTTGGTCTTCCTAGCTTGTTTACCACCGGGAAGGACAGTCTGTTTGCCTGATCGTGGCTGCTCTGATCCGCTATCGCGTCCGAGTCGAGTCAATTCGAGGACTTCCGGCAAGCACGACGATCTTGCACTCGAACGCTGTCTCCGATCAAGATCAAGCGGGTCGAGTGTGAGGACGAAGGTGCTTTGATGTGGCTACGGGACTGATGCGGGAGGAAGTTCCACATGCTCGTTCGCTCCTTTCTCGCGTGTGCGCGCGAGGCGGTGACGACGACGGACGCCCACGTCGCCTTTCGCTGGTGCTACCACCACCGTCGGGTGTCGAGCATTGAAATGCTGGCGTTGACGTGACCGCCTTCAAGAGAGACCACGATTGCTTCGGATCGTGCCGCCGTTCGAGTGTGCGCCGACCGGCTGGGGTCCTGATTGCTTGCTGAGTGTACGTGCTACCAGCAAAGCTTTCCCTCGCATCCGTTCACCACCGTTCACTTCCTCTCTCTCATTCTCGAGTGTGAGCACGCTCGCACGCGCGATCCGCTCACTCCCGAACTCGCCATATCGGAGTCTCGATCCAGTCCCCTCTCGTCTCATGTTCAGCGCGCTGCAGACGACCGAAGCACGTGCTCTCCCGGATGTTGCGGCGTTGGCGACGACGAGCACTCCGACACCCACCGCCGCTACGGATACCGAAGTCGACAGTGAAGGCGGAGCGCAGTGTGCGTCGCCAGCGCAGGCGCGGACGTTCGAGTGTCCCGAACCCGACTGCAGGCGTCGATTCAACCGCAAGTTCACGCTTCAGGAGCACCTCAAGACCCACACGGGCGAGAAGCCGTACCGCTGCCGTGTGCCGGGCTGCGGCAAGCGCTTCAGCACTTCGGGGAACCTCTCGCGCCACCACCGCCTGCATGTGACCAAGAGCTTCCGCTGTCCCAGCCCCGACTGCTCTCGAGTGTTCGCCAAGCAAGAGAAGCTCATGCGCCACGTGCGAGTGCACATGGACGGCGACGGATACGTGTGCACCTTCCCGGGCTGCGCCAAGACGTTCAGCACGGCGGGGAACTGCAGTCGGCACCGGCGCACACAGCACTCCGCAGACGACGGTGCAGACGAGTTCCCCTCCCGAAGGCTCACCCACCGGCTTGACGTGTACTCGACCAAAGCCTTCACCTTGCACCCGCCTGAGGCACCACCGCATCGGCAAGACGCACACACACACCACCTCGTTGCAACCAACTGTTCGGATCCCATCGCTGGCATCTCGGACTCGGAGCTCGCGGAGCTCCTAGAGTGCCTCTTCGACGGCGACACCGATGACGACGACCTGGAGCTGCCGCGAACCTACGCGAGCGCGAATGCTCCGCTTCGACAGCACACGAGTTCGGCTGTCGCCGCAGAGTTATACGGGACGTTCGCAGTGGAGCACACGGTGTGTTTGTGAGTCTCGAAGGTGTCCGCGCTAGAGTGCGTGAGTACCAATCGAGCCATGCGCTGAGCGCCAAGCACTCGTTCATCCATGTCTCTCCGACTTGCTCACCAGGTCGCACGCCACCGCCACCCGCCACCCGCCACCCGCCACCCGCCTGCCCGCTTGCCTCGTGGTTGACGAGTAGGTCTGTTCACACGAAGCAACATGCAGCACTGGGCGTCTCGGCGACGCTCGTGCAGCTTGTGGGACTCGCTCGCGTTCTCTCGTCCACACGAGAGAGCACTCTTCGAGCGCGAGACGCGCTGTGCAGTGTCCGACCACGTGCTGGCTGACTGGGACATGCTGCCGATCTTCCCGCATCCAAACATCTCGCCGACGGCGCGCGCGTGGCTCGTGTCGGACATCCTCGTCCGCCACTCATGTCCTACAACGGTGCTGGTGTGCTTCGGTCGGATCTTCGTCGTCGACGAAGCCGAGAGAGGAGCGAGAGAGGATGGACGACATCTCCACCACCAACTTCAGACTCGAGGATGAACTTGAGATTCGAGGCGTTTGTTCTCGATCCTCGTGCACCTCCAGCGAACGATCGACTGGCGGTGAGCGCATGAAGCGCTGGTAGCAGCAGCGCAGGCGAGCAAGTGGACAAGTGTCCGCCCCTCGCCGGTCGGACAAGGATCGGCGAAGCCTCATGAGCGCTTGAGCGCTTGAAAGGCTCGCGCCGCTCTCGTTGCCTCCACCCAATCACGCGAGCAACCCGTCTGTTCGACATCTCCTACCCAAATCGCATACGCAGAGTCCACGAGTGTGGTTGACACGCATCGAGACGCCGCGCGCGTCGACACCGAACGCCCCGGCTCTGGAGCTCGCGCCGCACGCCGATCCAAGTTGATGGAGGATGCCGAAGACGACGATGATACGCTGCGGCCGACTGGCTGGTAGCACAGCGATCTGCTGCGCGCACAGACCGAAGTCGAAGTTCCTCTCTCTCCTCATTCGCGAATCCTCCGCCTTCAGTTCAAGAGCGCCAGCCAGATCCCCAGATCCCAGTCATGTCCCCGAAGATCCGCCGCCCCGCCCCCGCGTTCACCGCCGACGCCGTCGTCGACGGTGAGTTCAAGAAGATCTCGCTCTCGGACTACAAGGGCAAGTACGTCGTGCTCTTCTTCTACCCGCTCGACTTCACGTTCGTGTGCCCGACCGAGATCATCGCCTTCAGCGACAAGGCCGAGGAGTTCCGCAAGATCGGCTGCGAGGTCATCGGTTGCTCGACCGACTCCAAGTTCTCCCACCTCGCGTGGATCAACACGCCGCGCAAGCGTGGCGGCCTCGGCGAGATGAACATCCCGCTGCTCGCGGACTACACCAAGGACATCGCGCGCGCCTACGACGTGCTCGTGGAGGACGGCGACGAGGCCGGCGCGTCGTTCCGCGGCGCCTTCATCATCGACGGCAACGGCATCCTGCGCCAGAGCACCGTGAACGACCTGCCGGTGGGCCGAAACGTGGACGAGATGCTGCGCCTTGTGGAGGCGTTCCAGTACACGGACGAGCATGGCGAGGTGTGCCCGGCGGGCTGGAAGAAGGGCAAGGCAACCATGAAGGCCGACGTCAAGGGCTCGCTCGAGTACTTCGAGTCCGCCAACTAAGCGTCGAGGCGAGCCGACGAGTACCATACCAACCACTCTCTTTCGTTGCCTCCGCCCGACTCGACGCATGTCTCTCTCTCCCTGTCTCCTCTTCTTGTCTCCTCCACTTCGGTTCGTACCGACCTGACAGACACGAGACGCGAGGCAGACGGCACAGTGACGGAGGCTCATACGTTCGCTCGATAGAGTGACAAAACGGGTCGTGAGGCTCGGTGATGGCGCCGCCGACGCCGCCGCCGCCGTCGACGCGCGGGGTGAGAGGAGGACGAGACGGGAAAACTGCCTACCGCCCGGTCGCCCGCTGCGGGTGGTGACGCATACTCGCTCACCACGAGAACTCGGACGACTTGACGCCATCCGAGTCTCGCGACACGGTTGACTCGGACGTGCGCTGCTGCTCGCCGCCCTCGGGCTCGAGCATCGCCAGGTGCGGCTCGCGCGGCTCAATGATCGGGCAGTCCGAGACCTCGCTCGAGGTCTCGAGCTTGGCGTCGTCCACGCAGCTCTGGTTCGTCCAGGACGAGACGCCCGAGAACCCCGAGAGCGCCGAGAGCGTCGACCGCGCCGCGAGCAGCTCGTCGAGCGCCGCGTGCTCGAACGACTCGCGGGACGGGTCCATCGGCTTGGCGAAACTCGCGCGCTGCTGCTGCTGCTGGTTGCTGCTGCTCTTGCCCCCGAGCACCGGAGCCACGGCGCCGAACTTGTCGTAGCCGAAGCCGACGCCCTCCGAACCGCTGCTCGACGCCGGCGACAGCTCCGAGAGCTCGGGCTTGCGGTGCATCACGCCCTGAAGCGACGCCGCATCCAGGTAGCCGCGCAGCGCGCGGAACCAGCGGCTCCAGTCCATGGAGTGCAGCGCGCGAAACTCGTCCTTGCGCGGCGTGCCGTCGCCGCTGACGCCGATGACGTGGAACGCGTCGCTCTTGTCCGTGAGCAGCACGCGCAGCACCTGGAAGCGCAGCTCCACGCGGCCATTGATCGTGTCCTCGCTTGCGTACAGACAGAGCTGGTCGTCGTCGCGCAGCAGGCAGTAGTACGCCTTCCAGCGCTTGAGCACGAGCCCCTTGCGCTTCTGCAGCCACCCGGCCATCACCACCGTCGTCTTCTTCCGGGGGACCACCGCCGCCGCCGTCACCGGCGCCGAGCTGCTGCTCGCGCTCTGCTTGCTGTTGCTGTTGTTGCTGCTGTTGTTGCTGCTCGGATGCCTCGCCGGAAGCCCCGACGACGCGGTCGACGGGTGGCGCCGCCGGTTCTCGAGCGCGTCGAAGTCCTCGGTGCTGCGCATCGTGTGGAACGAGTTCGTGCCGTCGAGCGCGTCCTGCGCGTCCGCGAACTTCTCCGCCTGGCTTGACAGACACGACGGACCTCCGCCGTCGCTGGACGCAGTCGAGACCTTCCGCTGGGTCTTTCTGGCATGGTTGTTGTTGTTGTTGCTGTTGTTGTTGCTGCTGCTGTTGTTGCTGCTGGTGGTGTTGCTGGTGGTGGTGGCGGCGCTGCTGCCGCTCGTGCTGCCGGTGCTGCAGTTGCTGGACGACGACGTGAGCGCGGCCACGGTTGAGCGCACGGACTCGAGCGTGAAGGTGTTGAAGTCGAAGTCGGCGCCTTTCGCCGTCGTCACGCGGCTGGCACCGAAGCCTTTGGCCGCTGCTGTTGTTGGTGTCGCTGCCGATTGCCGCGCGCCAGAGCCACCAGTGGCGGTGCTGGTGCTGCGCGCGACTTGCAGCGACGTCGGCGAGAGCAGTCGGATGCCTTGCGCCGGCGCGTTGTTGCAGCTCCTCTTCCCAGCGCTGCTGCTGGCACTTGCAGTGTCCTTCATCCTCACCGCCCACGTCGATAGCTCTCGTCGCTCGCCCCTTGCTTCTCTCCGCTTCTCGAGCTTCGCCTCTTGCTTCTCGAGCCCCCAAAGTCGCAATGGCACCACGCGACGACTCGCGACTCGCCGGCGCGACTGTTCCTTCTAAAATCACACCCGCCGTCCGGATCTCTCGAGTCTTCTCGCGACTTGGAGCTCTTGGGCTCCTCTCGCTCGATCTCGAGCGAACTGGGGTGCACACGAGTGTGAGCGTGCGGATGAACAAGTGAGCGCACGTTGCGGCAGTACATGGCAGCACTGCTGGCGAACTGGATGGGATACAGCCATGGGACCGCCGCCCGCCAGCTGGACGACGCTCGCTGATCTGCTGCGAGCACGTGTCGGTGACGCACGCGGATGGATGCGATCCGAGTCGCGCAAGGCGCGAGTATCGGGGACAGCAGAGCAGAGCGGAGCGAGTTCGTGGCTGACCGGACGCCCTGCTTCGCCTGCTGGCGAAGACACTGGAGCGCAATCCTCGCACGCGCGAACGACGCCTGCTCCTGGCGATCGAAGAAGGAACACCATGCTGCCGCGAGGAGCACCTCTCACACCACACTGCGCACACGAGCGCTCGCCCCATTGCTTCCTCTCTCTCGCTCTCTCTCACTCACACACACGCACCTCTTTCGCTGCGCACACTGAAAGACAACCATGTCGTCAACCGCAGCAGTAGCGCTGGAATCCGATCGATCGACTACCAGGTGCTGTCTGCGCTTATGCTTCGTATCTTTCTTCCATCGCGAGCTCCGCTTCTTGAGCGCACCACAAGCAAACTGTCTCGACGAGTCTCGACGAAAGTCGCCGCGCGCGTGTGCGTGCGTGCGTGCTCAGTCCTCAGACTGCTGACGATGAGCGTCTCGCAAGCTATCAAGCAAGCTATCTAGCAAACTATCGAGCGGGTGGACGACTGTGTGTCCGCACTTGCGTGTCCGCCTTCACCTGTCAGTGAGTGTACAGGCTGTGATCCGATGGCAAGAACACCGGGATGTCTGTCAACCCCCATTTCGCTGGAGACCGCTCTGGCGCAGCGGATCGAGAGGATGAATCTGTTCGGCGAGATCGAAGGAGATCAGTAGCTAGCAGCAGCTATACCACCGGAGAGTGGGCAAGTGCTCGTGTTGAGCTACAGAGGAGAGTGCGGGAGAGCGAGGTGCGTGAGCGAGAGCTTGAGAGCAGAGCACGGTGGTTTTGAGTAACGAGATTGAATTACCCCCCTCACAATCGATCATCGGTTTCTAGAGATAATAGAAAGAGGCATACAAGTACAAGCCACTTTGTCAAGCAAGTCGGAATGATGTTCGAACTCATCATGCTTGACGCCAGCGCCATCCATGTGCTTTGCTGCTGCGCGGTGGTGGTGACGACTTCGCCAGCGTCCAAGAGAGAGCGAATGACGCTCGGGGCGATCATGGCGTCCGCCGGCGAACACGCGCTGTGGAAGAAGATCGACGCAAGTGCTGTTGCCAACGCGAACAACTTGCAGAAAGCTCAAGCAGCTGCACAAACTCCAACCCTTCGGCAACACGAACTCCGTGCCAGCGTCGAGGCACACGCAGTGCAACAGCGCGCGCGGAGTAAGAACTTGCGGACGAGCACACAGCCCGCAATCTGCACCGGACGCTCCAGCAGCGTCACCGTCAGCAGCATTGCAGACGACGGTTCAAGGCGCAGACGTGGACGATCGCCAGTGCATCATGAGCTGCAAAACTCGTGCAGGGTCACTCCAGCGATGGCCTCGGACTCGAGTGTGTTGGTGACGTGCGACTTTACGAGGATCGAGCACTCGATGCTTCCTCAGTTACTCCGCGCGCTGACACAGCTCGACTCGAGTCGATCGAGAGCTCGTTCGCTCTCCACTGAGGCAGACGAACCTCGAGTCGCCGAAAGTTGACGTAGCTCGTGACGCCCGCACAATGCAGCACCACGACGGCTTCGAGCAAGGTAACCCTAGCTCGCTCACTCAAATCACTCAGACGCGCACGAGAGCAACAGTCGCTCGCGGAGCTCGCGACGGTCAGGAGGCAAGCCGATGAGCTCCTTGACACTTCAAGACCCCGCAGTTCGTACGGGTATTCGTGCTCGGCGTGCGACCATGCTCGGACTTCGTGGTCTTGAAAGTGATCAAAGACACGAGTTGCCGTCCTAGCCCTTCTTGGCGCTGTGCAGTTCATCGCGGACAATGCTGCAACTCGAAACAGAGGAGTCGGCGCCGCGGAGCGATGGCAAAGAGTCAAGAGACTTCGACGCCCCCTTTCGTGGTCGCTTCCGGCATGCGGTGCTCTTCCTTTCCCTCCTCTCTCACACTTTCTTAGCGGATGCCGTGGGGTGCGAGCTGTTCCAAACGGAAGCGCTACAACACGAGGGTCGGACAGGATGGCGGCGATCTCGCGAGACAGATCAACCCCGCGACTGGCACAGAGATCGAGACACCGTACATACCGCTGGAGCGTGCGGGATTGCCTGGTGGGCTTGGAGAACGCGCCAGTTGAGTCTGCCGCTGCTGGTGCCACACCACACGCTTGCTCCGATGTAAAGGCGCCGCCGCCGCCGAACGCTCTCGGCATCTCAGCAATCGCCCACCCGTTCTCGCTCTCGTCCAGGAGGGGAACATAGATCCGCCGTCC
>JAASFS010000458.1:0-17674 GCA_023333865.1 Globisporangium perplexum | reverse complement strand
GATGTAGTCGAGGTGCCCGAGCAGCGTGAAGAGGCAGCGGCGCAGCTTGAAGTCCCAGACCTTGAGCTTGTAGTCGTCGCCGCCGGACGCGAAGAGCGGCTGCGTCTTGTGGAAGTCCACGCCGCGCACGGGGCCGTCGTGCTCGTCGAAGCGGTCGAGCAGCGTGCCCATGCGGTAGTCCCAGAGCTGAATCACACCGTTGTGCAGCGACGTGAGGATCCACGGGCGCGTGGCGTGGAACGCCAGCCCCTTCACGCGGTTGCTCTTGGACTCGAACTTGGTCAGCATCGTTCCGGTGGGGAGAGGGGGAGAAGGGAGGGGGGACGCGTCGGCGACGACGACGACGACGACGAGCTCTTTCTTCCCACGATCTTGCGCACTGAGCTTTTAGGAGGGGGGAATGGAGTTTGTGTGGTGCACACAAACATTTGGCTTATACCCTAATTATGATAATTTGTTTGTCTATTTCAGAAATATATGCTTGTGTTTGTCAAGGTGACGAACGAACACCCAGCAGTGCAGGCAGCTCTTGTTCGTCTTGCAGTGCTTTCTGTTCATTCGGTGCGGAACTCCGACAAAGAGAGAGAGAAATCACTCGCGGATAGCGAAGACATCAAGGACATGGGCGTGTTTTGGCAAGTTGCTCGCCGCCGCGATGCAAACCAGCGGCTGCTACAGCTTGCTTTGCCGGTGCACGCTCATGCCGTATGCGCGGATCTTCTTGCTCGCGCCGCCACACTCCTCCTTCACGAACAGCAGGTCAGCGCTCGGCAGCAGCAGCACGTGCGTCGTGACTTCGGCTTTCACCGTGAACGGCACCGGCTCGCCATTCATGATCTCCTTCTCGCCGATCACGCTGCCGTCGCCGAGAGTGTAGGGGTGCGCAGCGTGCACACGGACGCGACCAGAGCTGCAAGCAACCAGCACAGCGAGACGCAGCCGCGGCATATGCGTGAGAAGAGCTGTCGGCGCGAGTCTCCAGCAACAGCGCAAAGCAAAGCGCAGTACCTGATGATATAGACCGCAGTCGACAGCTTCCCGCGCGTGCAGATCGCTTCGCCGCGCTGGAACACACAGGCGAACAGCGGGATGTTGCGCTTCTCCTTCAGACTCTCGACTTCTGCACACGGAGCCGCAACGCAAGCGTTCAGAATCACACATGCGATCACCAGCCAAAAGCAACCGACTCGCTGCCAGCGTACCGCTCACAAGCGCGTTCGGTTCGCGCAGTACGAGACGCGCGACTGCCGGAGAGAGTGCAGCGAGCGAGTTGCGCTTGTACGACACGGACGTTGCGTCGATCGACGTCATCACGTAGCGGTAGTTGATCATCATCGAGCACGACGACGCGAGCGCCTGCGGCGACAGGTCCGCGAGGAAGTTCACTTGCTCCACCTGCGCACCGTTCTGCAGGTGGAAGTTCGCGACCGGGTTCAGGATCTTGTCGCCCTTGCGCTCGAAAAGAATGTACCGCGCGCACGCAGCTTTCAGCACGTCGCGAAGCGCGTCCACGAATCGCTCGTCGTGGTGCCACCCAGGCGAGTTCAGGCGTTTGAGCACCCACTTCGTCAGTCCGAGCGGCCCGACGCCGAACCGGGTCAGGATGCGGTGACTCTGCTCGGGAGTGAACAGCGAGTGGCCGTCGTGCCCATTGTTCAGTACGCTCTGAATCCAGTCGCCGAACCCCGGCACCGGAGACAGCGTCGCAGAGGTGTGGCACTCGGGGAACTGGCTGCTCATGCGCTGGATGGTCAGGAACAGCAGGTGGCTCGCAATGTTCAAGCCTCGCAGTCCGCTGTTCGCGTTGCTGATGGCGTAGAAGATGATGTGCGACGGCTTGCTAGCGACCACCGTGTCCTCGTCCAGGATCGGGTCCACGCGGTCGCACAAGTGATCCGTCACGAGCACCTGCACGAACACGAGCGGCGCGTTCGGCATGTTGGCGTGAAACAGCCCGAAGCAGAAGCGGTTCGGGCCGGCGATGCGGCGCTGCAAGTCCGCCCAGTTACGGAACGCGTGCACGCGCTCGTTCTTGAGCACGAACGCCACAAGCTTCTCCGACGCCAGGTCGATGCGGCGGAAGCGCATCCCGGCCTGCGTCGCGAAGAGGTCGCGCATGACTACGTCGAGGAAGTCGAGCGCCTGCACGCTCTCTTTCGGGAGCTGCGTCTCGTACTTCTTCACGAGTCGCCCGAGATCCACGCGCAGCTTCAGGAGGAACTTGGGGCCCGGCGGGATCGACCCCACGATGAGGAAGAACTGCTCCGTGAGCGGCACGAGTCCGCGCTTGATGCTCTTGGAGATCGTCGGGTCGTTCTTGCGACTGAAGCCGAGCACCGCCGCCAACACGTTGAGTACGAGGTTCGAGCGCAGCATGGACGGCAGCGTCTTGACCATGAGCGACAAGTCCTGGATGCCCAAGTCCACAGCGAGTGCGAGCACGAGCTCCAGCTTCTGCGCCTCCGTGAAGTACTTGTAGTCCTCGCAGAGCTGCAGCGCGAACTCGCGGCGCCGCTTGAGCCCGATCACGAAGCCGTCGCTCACGTCGCCGTCCAGGATTTGCTGGCACACACGCACGCGCAGCACAACACGCGCATGAGTTCAAAGCGAGAGCGTGAGTGAATCTACGGACGCAGCTCGCAGCGTGCAGATGCACGCACGTCCACACGCGTCGTGAACTCCTCGCGGTTGAACGGCGCGATGATCGTCGGGTCCGCGTCGCGCAGCTCGCGCTGCTTGGCTTTGAGCGCGTGGCGCGCCAGCTGCGTGCGCAGCCACTCGTCGCTCCCCACGAACGCGGCGCTCGCCGCCGAGACGCCCGCGCCTGTCGCCACGAGATCCGCCGCCGCCTCCATCGCTCGCTCGCACGCTCGCACGCTCCTTCAATTTGATGTCACCACCTTGCAAAAGTTGCTTACCCAGAACCTTGATTTCTTCCCTATCCGATTTTACACCCGCAAGAACTGCCCAGCCGCCAGTATCGACATCCAGCCACAGGAAGCAACCCGCTCGCCACCTACCACGCTCATTCGCTACGTCTGCGCGACGAGATGGCGGAGCGCAAGGGCATCTACTTTGGCGCGATCGCCGCGAGCGAGCTGGTGCCCGCGAGCGTGCGGCGGGACGCGAGCGCCGCGGCAACCGCGACCAACGGACTCGACGCCGCCATCCGCGCGGGCAACGTGAACGTGGGCGACTCGGGCGAGAAGGAGGTGCTGCAGCTCTCGGAGAGCAGCCGCGCGGCGCAGGAGAAGCACGCGCATCTGCTACGCCGCGTGGAGGCCGAGAAGCGCGCGCGTAACATCTCGGTGCCCACGAGCGTCGACGAGGTGGTGCTGCGGCTGCGCCAGCTCGGCGAGCCGATCACGCTTTTCGGCGAGCGTCCCGCCGACCGCCGCGAGCGCCTGCGCGAGATCCTGTCACGCCTAGAACTGGAGGCGGAGGAGACGGGGCTCGTGCACCAGGTGCTTCTGGATATCCAGCAGCAGGGCGGACGGCCGATCGAGGCGCACTTCACTGTGCCGGCGCCTTCCGCATCCGCAGCGACTCCTGCTCACGCTGGAGACGAGAAGCAGGAGGAGCAGCTCTTCTACATCCCGCTCCAGAACGAAGAGCTCAAGCATGTGCGGGCGGCGGTGTTCGCGATGGCGGTGACTCGCACCGCAGAGCGGCTCCAGCAGCAGCGAGCGCACGCGCAGCAGGGACCAACACGTGCCGACGACGCAGACCGCCATGCCGCGGAGCTATACACGACTGCAGGCAAGATGATCAATGTATCAAGCCAGAACGCCGACGTGCGACCGATCTCAACCGTCCAGTACGCCAGCGACGGCAAGCACGTGGCGACGGGATCCTGGAGCGGACTCGTCAAGGTGTGGGACGCCAGCAGCGCGTCTGAGAGCAAGGTGTTCCGCGGCCACGAAGATCGCATCACTGGCGTCGCGTGGCATCCGTCGCACGCGTTCTCTGAGATGTCGGACTCGTCGGACGCCGTGTGTTTGTGCAGCGGGTCTGCGGACAGCACGGCGCGTCTGTGGGCGGCGTCGCGAGCGGAGCCGCTGGCTGTGCTCAAGGGCCACCGCGCTCGGTTAGGCAAAGTAGCGTTCCACCCGACGGGGGACTACGTGGGCACCACGAGCTTCGACCACACGTGGCGGCTGTGGGACGTCGCGACGGCGCAGGAGCTGCTGCTGCAGGAGGGACACTACAAGGAGGTGTACGCGATCGCGTTCCAGAACGACGGTGCGCTGGCGGCGACTGGCGATCTGAACGGCGTCGGACGCGTGTGGGATCTGCGGTCGGGCAAGGCGATTCTGCCGCTGCAGGGCCACTCGAAGCAGATCCTCTCCATGAGCTTCTCCTCGAATGGCTACATGCTCGCGTCAGGCAGTGACGACCGCAGCGTGCGCATCTGGGATCTGAGACAGCGCAAGTGCTCGTACATGATCCCGGCGCACAGCAACCTTGTGTCGGAAGTCAAGTTCTCCCCGGGCTCGAGCGAGCTACTGCTGAGCGCGTCGTACGACGCGTCGATCAAGCTGTGGCGGACGCGCGACTGGAAGCTCTTGTCGACGCTCAAGGGCCACGACGGCAAGGTTATGAGTGCGGACTTCGCGTCGGATGAGACCCACGTCGTGTCCTGCGGCTTCGACCGCACGTTCAAGTTCTGGGCACACGAGCGAGAGTTCTAGAGTGATGCTGGCGATGCGGTTCATGCACACAACTCCCACCACGAACTAACACGACACCTTCCCTCGCTCCGCCGAGAGCTCCATTCGTTCCGCGTGCGCTGCAGAAGCGCGCAGGCGTTCGCTCGAGTCGCCTTACCACTGCGCTGTCACGCTGCCGGCCACCCCAGCTCCGAGATGGCGCAGGCTGGAAGCGCATTGACAGCGGCCAAGCTTCGCACGATCTCCTGCGACGGAATCGCCGAGTTCGGACATCCTGACCGAGTGCAGCACGGTTGCGGCGTGAGAGGGAGGCGGAAGAGGACGCTCGATGCATCTCTGCCAGCACCGACGCGAGCGCGCACGAACCTCCGCAGAAGTGCAGACCGACGACACCCAAATCGCCCGTCGCCACCACCGGCGCGCCGGAGGATCCGCCCAGCGTCCCCATCAGATACCCGAGGTTGTCACTACGAGTGTTGCAACTCGTTTCGTTGAGCGACGTAACGCTGCCGTAGCTCCCAGCGTGCTTGAGCGCGATGCGCTTCCCGTACCCTGCCGGGTGCTGCGGAATGAAGATCTCCTCGCCGAGCACAGCACCGCCCGCTCGCAGACTCAGGAACCCGTAGTCCGCCACGAGTGCCTGCAGTTGTGCGGGCGAGAGGCGCGGCTTCAAGAGCACATAGTCCAGCTCCGACTCGGGCGAGAACGCGACGATGTCGGCGAGCAGCGTGACCGTGCGGCCGGGACAGAGCGACGGTGCGTCACACGCCTGCGCGCACGACGCGCCTTGCGCCATGAACTCGATCGCGACCGCGCTCGAATCGCTTTCGCCCTCCACAGCCACGCAGTGGTGGTTGGACAGCACGTGCCCCTCGCAGCCGAGCAACCAGCCCGTGCAGAAGATCGCACCTGCGCGCTTCTGGATCAGGAGTCGAGCAACCGGGCGGGACGCCTCGAGCACCGCGGCGTCGTACGTCATACACGCTGCGTCCACCGCCGGGTCATCCGCGGACGCGCAGTTGTCGCCGCTCCCGATCGCACTCGCGCCTTTGCTCCGGTAGGTGCTTGGTCGATCAGAGAAGCTCTTGGGTTCGAAGCGGAGTTCATCGATGTGGAACCCGAAGCAGTCCGTGATCGAGGTGTCGGAATGGGACTGGTTGGTGCCGTCATTGCCGCGTTTGCTGCTGCTGTTCCCGCCCGCTGTGTATCGGATCGCAATGTGTGCCGAGTAGATCGGTGACGTGGTAAACGACGTTGCGGGGATCGATGCGAGGTCGTAGCGCTGCAGCACCTCACTGGTCGACTCATGGCTCTCCCTCCTCTTCGTCTTCTCGTCAGCGGACAGCGCAGTCGTCTGCAGGTCTACAACCGCGATCGCCGCTCCTGGCGGCAGGTGAGCGAACGAGAAGTGCAGCTCGAGGAAGTGCGCACCGGGATGCTTGAGCTCGATGATAGAGTCGCCGGTCGGACGCTGAATGCGCTGCTGCGGTGGACTGTGCACGAGCGCGCATCCCGCGCCAATGTCTACCGAGCGGTAGCCCGCGCGGGCGGTGGCAGCTGTGCTACTAGCAGAAGTATAGAGGGCAACCGCAGCCGCGAGCGCGAATCGCAGCACTTGCGTCATGGCCTCGTGTTGAAGACGAATGCGACTTTTGAAGATACGTGTGAATCTAAACTGAAGCAGTCGGCCGTGTGGGAGTTGAATGTGAGTCCTTTGTTTGGACGGAGACTCCTGGTTCCAACTTGGCTTAAACTCATGAGTAAGGAAACTAGCGCTCTACTTGACACGTAGAGCTGCCCGCTATGCGGGTTTCTTGAATTTTTGAGCGGGACTGGAATGGCCGTCTTCTCTGGAATTCGCTTGAAGCTGGCGAGCGTTCCTCGTACTTTAGAGGGCGTTCCCGGTGACTTGCGATTCCAAAAAGCGGTTGGTCCCCGCACCCTTTTCTGGCACTGCATCCCACCGTGTATCCTCTGTAAAGTCTATCGCCGAGGATCGAATGACTCTTTCGAGTCGACAGATAAACTTGATCAGGAATATCGCCCTCACAAACTGAAATGACACCACCATCGACAGACCAAGCGCTTCCGCACGCTGTACGTGTGTGTGTTCTCTCTTGAGCGCCTCCCGCTGCCACCGCCGCTGCTGGCCCTGCTGCCCCTACAGCCCAATGACTGCTGCTGCCGCCTCCGCATCCACATGCAGCAGCAATCAGCGCTGACATCAGCACCGCCGCCGCCCAAGTGGCACAAGGTGCTCTACACCGCGCAGCCCTTCGCCGACAACTATGTCGACGACACCTTCCTCGAACAGATGAAGACCAACGGTGCGCATGCACAAATGTTTCCCTTTACGCACTCGCACGGACCTGGCCACGCACTACGCGAAGTGCTCACGCTGCGTGCACGAGCAGCGAATGTCAAGGAGCACGACTACTGGGGCATGGTGCGCTCCTCGGCGGCGATCACGCAGCAGATCTGCGCGGTGCTCGTCTTCTTCGTACGGCGCCTGAATGCGCTGCGGATATCTGATCGCTGTGCACGAGATGGCCGCTCACGACTTGGATCACTTGGTGTGTGTATGCAAGCAGTCGGTGTTCGAGTTTGTGCGCCAAGACGTCATCTCGGTTGCGGTGCTCGGCGCGGTCGACGTCTTCCTGGCGCTCGCGGGCTACCTGGTGCTGCGCCTCCGCTTCCGCATTGAGCTACGTACGTGGTGTGCGAGCTTCCGGTGCACGGAGCTTGTTGCCTGACACTCGAAGCGTGCTCCGCTGCGCAGCCGCGATGGACGCGCTGAGCTCGAGCCTGCTCTTCTGCGCTACGCTCTCGATCCTCTCGCCTGTGTTGCGCACGCTCACCAAGTCGTACGCGGACGACACGATCTCGGTGCTCGCGTCGTTCCTCGCGTTCTTGCACGTCGTGAGCCACGACTACAACTACGTCAATGCGGGCATCGGTCGGTGCGTCGTTGTGTGGCCGCAGTCGCCTAAGAAACGGTGCCTCCTCTAACGTTGTTGTTGTGGATCGGCGCGCTTTCTCGTTTGTCATACACGCAGCTTCAGCGGCACGATATCGCTGAACGCCGGCGTCTTCACGGCTGTGCTGCTCGGCTCTCGCCTGCAGTCGAACGAGCATGTGTTCGCGTTCATCCTGCTCGCGATCGAGATCTTCGCGCTCTTCCCAATCTTCCAGCGCGAGGTCAAGGTAGGTGACATGTGTGCATTCGAGCTCTTCTGGTAGACACTGCGTGTGCGTGCGCGTGCTGCGTCTTTGTGAGCGCGTAGCATCGCGAGCTCTAACTGCGTGTTTCGAGCAGCGCAACTCGGAGCGCGCGCATCTGGTGACGGCGGTGGCGCTCTTCGTGCTGTCAACAAGCCTGGCGTGGGCGAGTTCGCGCGTGCTCTCGGTCGTGAGCGCGCTGTTCATCGTGTTCCTGTCGCTCGTGTGTCCACTCTGGTTCATGCACGTGCAGGAGTACAAGAAGTGCGTGCTCGCGGACGCACGGAGCTGGATGTTGCGAGGTGACCATCTCACACACACACACACTCGCTCTCTTGGTTGTGTGCAGCGAGATTCTGGGGCCGTGGGACATCGCGCACATCCAGCCCGAGCAGTAGGAAGAAGGCGAAGTACGCAGAGAAGCGTGCAGGTGGACAATCGCGTCACCGAAGTCACCGCTGCCGAGGCTCGCGCCCGCGTCAAACTCTTGCCCGCTATCGCACGAATCGTCCTGCCGCGCCACCTGCCGCCGCCATCTTGCCAAGTATCGGCGGCGCCTCTCTTTGACGCTCGTGCGAGTACGAGGACGTCGACACGAACGCACGCGGGGCGATCCTGCAACAGGAGCAGAGCTGTCATATCCATCACCGCCACGCACGCACGCACACGGGTGAGGGGGAGACCGAGTCATTCGCAGGGGGGGAACATCGGAACGCCTCGCGAAGCACACGCGCGCGTTCGCGGTCCTGGTGGTGGTGGTCCTGGTGGCGGCGGAACTTGGCGAGGAGCTCGTCAGTGGCGTCAAAAGATACTAAAATTAGATATGTGGCCACTCACGCGCGACGCTTCACGAGCCAATCGACGGAGTTTGCCCTGTCTGTCAGGACGGTTTCGTTCCGCGCGCGTTCGGGGCGATTCCAAAATTGGACAACCTGAGTTTTGCCTAACATGGATACACCTGGGGCTATCGAGGCGAGGCGAGTCGAGGCGAGGTGGCGTCGAGGTTTAGTGCCGCCAGCCTGCTCGTGCTGGGTAGCAATACCTGTAGCTGTGTGGAGCACAAGCACCTACCAACACGAGCGTGGGGTGGGGTGGTGCGGCCGCCGCCGCACTCGCGCACTCGCGCACTCGCAACTTGCAATCATCTATGTGTGGTCGAAACGGTCTTTTTCCATACAAACGACAAGTCACTCACACGCGAACAGTCGCCGAACGGCGCGAAAGTGAAATGGGATGCGTCCCGTGACCTTTGGGTCGGTTGCCCTTTTGATTTCGATCGGCAAACTTGTGCTAGCAGCCTCACTCCAGTCGTGAACTCGCGCTATTGCCAGCGGGTTGCCTCCACCAGCAGCATGAGCATGAGCGCCTGCGTGGGCGGCAGCGAGCGTGGTGGTGGCGATGGTGGCGTCGCGCGCTACTCGACGAGCCGCATGCAGCAGCAGCTCGCACAAGTACCGCAGAGTGCTCGAGTCATCCGCCCCAGGTGCAAGCGTGCCGTTTCGCTGGCCAATCCGCGCACAGAGCGCAAAATCGAAGCGTTGCGTCAGTTGAAGTGGCAAAAATAGTGTTGGCGTTTAAAACGGTCTTGATGGAGGGATTCGTGCGAGTGCGAATGGGTGGTGATAGCAGAAGTAAGTAGTGCTGCCGCTTGCTACTGCGCGCTCGCTGCTACTCGCTTCGCTGCGCGTCGTGGCCACTGCCGCCACCGCCGCCACCACGCGGCGAACGCTGCAGCCTCCTCCTCTTCCTCCGCGTGATGGATGCCTATCGTACTTGTGCGATTTGCTCAGTGTTTCCCACTCAAAAAGGAATCTTCCACGGAACAGTAGGAAAGTTGCTCGCCAGACGGGCCAGCCAACATGGCTGCAATTCGCAAATTTCAACTTCCAAAAATGCAGGTTAGGGGTGAGCTGTTTGCCTGTGAGTGCGCGCTGCATGGCAGGCTCGAGTGGATGTGTGCTCGCCGCTACACTTTACTGCAACAACGCACTCCAGCGCGACCCACGACAAGCAGCGGCCTCCAAGCCAGCCTGGACGACGACGACGACGACGACAACACAAGCGCTCATGACATAAACACTGCCATATTATAAATACAGAGTGTTCCAGAACAAACGGCCGGGTTATGCACAAACAGTTGACACACACTCGCTTTCACTAGGAAGCCGTGGATGTGAATAGTGTTTTATCACCATCTAGGTGGAGTCTTCGCTAGTGAACAGAACCTACTTTGTGTTTCAAGTCTGTCGCAAGCCGTTGAAATTGGTGCATTGTACTTGCTTTCACTATGCTCGCATACTCTAGCCAAGTCATTTTTGCAAGCGCAAGCAAAGGTGGAAGGATGGAAGAAGTTCGTCGCACGCGTACGTACCGACACGGTCCTGTATTCGACACGGTCCTGTATTCGAGAGCACCTCCCAGCTATTATTGGCGAATCGCGATTTGGCGCGCGCTCATTCGCTCGCTCTCTCCCCAAACCCGCACTCCTGGTTTTTTGCTGTTCCCTAGGTTTTAGCACGCTCGGTTCGCGCTTGGAGCGACTGAGCGAGCGCGAGAGCCTTTTGTGCTCGGCAAAGGACGGGTCATTTGAGTTTTGGCCGCATCGCGCACCAAGCGCCTACTCGCTCGCTCGCTCCATCGTCTGCACGCCCCCGCCTCCAAGAGCGCGCGCGCGACTCCTGCGACTCCACTCACTCCCCCCCCTTCCTCCACTTCCTCCTCTACTCGCAACGCGCGCCTTCACCACGCTCCCTCCTCAAGCGTCAACCAGCACTCAAGCGCTTTGAACACCCAGCAACTCACTCGAGAGAAGAAGCAACCCACTCTCGCAACACCATGGACGCCAGCACCCAGGTCGCGCCGATGCCGGTGCTCCACTCCGTCATGATGCTCAAGGTCTCGGAGGCCTCGCGCGCCACGAGCGTCACGCGCGCGGCCGCTGCTGCTGCCGCCGCTGCCGCCACCAGCCGCCGCAACAGCCTCTCGCTCCAGCACGCGCTGCTGCAAGTCACCGCCGAAAGCGTCGCCGCGGCTGCGGCCGCCACAGCGGTGCCCATGACCCCGCTCGCGTGCGACCTGTCGTCGGCTGCTGCCATGTCCGTTGTTTCGTCGTCGTCGTCTGTGTCCTCCCCCGCCGCAACCGCGTGCTCGCCGCGCGACCCGTCGTCCAAGGTGGCAACCACGTCGCCCCCGCTGTTCGCGGCCAAGCACCCGGGCTACGCGGTGTCTCCGCTGAAGCTGCACCCGACGATCCAGACGCTCGCGGCGCCGCTGTCGCCGGACGCCTCGTCATCATCCTCGGACTCAGCGCCGTCGTCCCCGGAGGCGTCTCCGATCGGCAAGCGCGCTCAGCATGCGGGATCTGGCACACCCAGGGCGTCTGCGTCGTCCCCCAAGGCGTGCTCGAAGGCGAACACGGGTCGCTGGACCGACGCCGAGCACCAGCTCTTCCTGCAGGGTCTCGAGACGTTCCCGTACCGCGCGTGGAAGAAGATCGCGACGCTCATCAAGACCCGGACGGTCGTGCAGATCCGCACGCACGCGCAGAAGTACTACCAGAAGCTGGAGAAGGAGGAAGCTAGGATGAAGGACCGGGAGCACCAGGTGCCACACAAGGACGTGTCGTCTTCAGCTGTGGCCGCGGCGACCGCGCACCACCTGTCGGACGCGAACGAGTACTCAGACGCGTCGGTGTCGACTCCGCGCGCCGGCTCGCCCGCTAAGAAGAAGAGCCTGCTGCGCAAGCGCAAGTTCACGATGGACGAAGACTCTCCAGCACTCTGCATCTCCGCCGCTGCTGCGAACGGCGACGTGAGCGCCATGGCGGCGCTGCCGAGCCTCCCGAAGCGGATGATGAAGGAGAAGAAGTTTCCTCGCGAGAAGCACATGTCCCCGAAGCAGAAGGCACCGGTGTCGGGCAACAAGTTCTTCGGCGCGAGCTTCAGCAGCCCGGAGTCGTCTGGCTCGGAGAGCGCGCACCGCGCAGTGTTCGGTCGCGGCGGCGCGGGCAAGATCCCACCGCACCCGCTGGACTTCGAGGACGACGCCGCGGGCGAAAGCATGATCCTGGACTTTGCGGACGACAAGTCGATTGTGGAGTACCCGTTCCACCTGGACGGCAGCATGGACCAGAGCATCTCGTCCATGGACAACGACGACCTCCTGCAGCTGACGGACGAGGAGTGTCTTGACTGGTTTTCGACGGCGAGCAGTGACGAGGACTGGCTCGTGAAGTCGGAACCGTCGGAGGCTGCTTCTGCTGCTGCTTCTGCGGCGGTGGCGGCTTCTGAGTCTTCGGCGGCAATTGCGGGGAACCCGACGGAGTCATCTCCGCTGACGCTCGGCCGCTACCACTTCTCCCCACTGTACACGGACGAGTGCGTGCAGTTCGTAGATGAATCTGGATGCACGTCGCCGTCGGCTACAGCGCTGCTCGAGGAGACGGAGGACTTTGCTCTGGGCGAGGACGACGACTTCGTGCTGGACCCGGAGAAGTTCCTCTCGAGCTACTTCAGCCCGACATCGAAGAACTAAGCGGAGCTCACATCCCAAGTCGTCGAACCGTCTCCAGTCGCGCTCGAGTTCCGTCCAGCAGTATGTCGCGCCTGGACGAGTTTCCGTGCTGGATCAACTCCAAAGTATCCTCGAGCACTTCAGTGCGTTCCCGTCGCAAGGGAGGAAGGAGTCGGGTCGGATCGGTTGGCAGTCGGCATCCTCGCAGTGCTGCAGTCTTCCGCCGTCGCTCGAACAGAGTTCGAAGGATTGAAAAGTCGGCGGCTTCGGAGAAGTCGGTCCCCTCCTCTCCACCACCCATCGTCGCCCGCCAGCAGTGTCAAGTACCAAGTCTGTCTGCTGCCTCCCCCAGTCGTCGAGCGCACCCCCAGTCGTCCCCCTTTTGTCTTTTTGCGGGAGCGCGCACGCGCTTTTGTGTGTTCGCCGCGCGCTCTCCGCCCCTCGCCAGCCACCCGACACCCACACAAACACCAATACAATTATTTAAGATCTTCGCCGAGCGTTCCGATCTCGAAGAAGAGCACGCTCCGGTCCTCGTCCACGACCGCGAGCTTCACAGGCGACTCGCCCTCTGCTTCTGAACGCTGCGTTGCCGCCACACGCAGCAAGCAGGCGCTCGACGGCGCCGCGTCCGCGTACTGACACACGACGACCCGGAACGCCAGCGCCAGGCGCCGCACCTTGCGCTTCTTCACGTCCTTCTTCGCGCGCCGCTTCGCCGCCCGCACGTCAGCGCTCCCACCCCGCGAAGAATCACCTCGTGTGGCGTCTGCGTCTCTCCGCTGCTGCTCTGCGTCCATCAACGCCGCCTTGTAGTCCTCGTTCGGGACGTACACCGTCTCCGTGCTGGACTGCCACACGTCGAACGCGATCGGAACGCGCGCGCCGCCATCGCCGCTGGCGTAGTGCTGCGGCTGCTGCGCGAGGGCGACAGCGTCTCTTGGGCTCGACGCGTGCCGCCGAGGGTAAAACTGGTTCTCCTTGAGTGCCACGTACGCGTGCAGGCACGGCAGCGACGCCCGCCGGTCGCGCAGCAGCAGCGCCACGAACTGCGCGGCGTCGAGCGGTTGGTCATTGCTGCTGCTGCTGCTACTACTCATCACTGCTGTCGCTTCCGCCACTAGCGGCGGAAGCGACAGCAGCTCCCACACGACGAGCGCGCCGCGCTGCACGAGGAAGAATGCCTCCTCCGCGAACAGCGCGAGTCCTGTGAACGCGCCTGTGCGCAGCAGCGGCCCCGACGCGTCCTGCGGTTGATCAGCTGCTGCTGCTATTGCAGCTGCAGCCTCCCCGTCACCAGTACCACCAGCAGCCTCGCGAGGCGACGTTGAGACATCAGGGACGACCTCTGGGGCGAGAGAGCGGTCGGTGCGTGCGAGTCGGACGGCGTTCACGCCCATGTGGAAGTGCTGACGGCCGCGCTGCCGCGTGACGAACGTGAGCCCCGTAGCGCTGTCGTACTCGCCCACCGACACGTCTTTGCCCAGTCGGAGCCCGAGCGGCAGCGACGACGGCGGCGGCACTGTCGGCGGCGCCGTCCCCTCGGCTGCTACTGTTTCTGCTTCGTTTGCGAGCATACTCGTTTCACTAAATCACTAAATATCACATAGCGAAACATGGGGTTGTAAAAATATATGAGAGTTTGTATACTCGAGAGATGAAGACCTCCTATGAGCCGGCAGACTTTGCACGAGTTGGGGGAGCGCGCGGCGGCGAGACCGTCACGATCCGGTCGCGCAAGTCGCGCGAGTTCATCGGCAGCCACTCGTCGTTGTCCGTGGACTGGCCCTGCGAAGAATCCAAGTCGGGAGAGCCGCAATCAGTACACTACATGCTGCCGGCAAGCACCAACCGATCGGGCAACGACGTCGAGCGGTAGGTACCTTGTAGTGGACGCGGATGAAGTTGCCCTCGACTGCTGCCACCTTCGCCTGCAGACCACACACACGCGTGCAACAGCCCAGCCACGTGAGCACACCGCAAGCAGCAGCAGCACGCTCGAACACGTTGCTCGGTACCTCGGCGTCCTTCAGGTAGATCGTCGAGCCTTTGACGAAGAGGGTCTTGCGGACACTGCTCCGCCGCTTTGGTGATGTCGAGTCAGTCAGTTTGTCCGGCGACGCCCGCTGCTTGGCCCCACCTGACGGCGTGTCGCTCTCGCTTCCAGCGTTCGACTTGGGTCGCTTGCCCAGCACCCGCGGAGACGCCGCCGTCTTCTTTGGTGTCTCGGCACGACTCGTCTTCTTCGGTGTCCTTCTCCGACTTGCTTGCTGCGTCTGCTGATCTCTGGTCGCGGGGTCTGGCGGGCTGCATCTGTGGCACAAGATCGCTTGTGGGAGCTCCTCGTCCTGCGCAAGACGATACGGTGTGAACATCTTGTACGCCAACATCCGCATCCGAGCAGGGGCCGAACGCGAACGAACTTTCAAGTGCCCGAGGTCGCGGTGGACACATCCGAGGTGAGCCCAGATCTTGCACTTCGAGCACTCAAACCACTGCCCCTGGACATCGGCGATCGGATGTGAGCTCGCGACACAAAGCAAGTGTTGCAGCGCACCCACATACGCGCTCGCACGAAGCAGTACCTCGACTTTGTAATTCGGGTCTTCGCTTGAGTAGCACTGCCCGCACGCGCAGCTGAACACCCACGCGTTGTCGCCGAGCGTCGCTGCTGCCCTGCTGCTCTCCGCACCGCCGTCGAACAGCTTTGTCAGGAACGCGTCCATGTCGATGCGCACGCTGTCAGGGCTGCACTTGCACACCTGGTGGCGACCGACCGCAAGCGTCAGACCAGACTCAAGTGACATCGCGTGGTACTCTTCGGAGGAGCCTTGCGGTTGGCAGCGCGATCTGCTCCTGCTGAGTACCTTGGCTTTCAATCCGAAAGGAATCCACCGCAGCGACGCAAAGTTCACCGCCTCGGCGATGTTGAAACCTGCGCATGGACGTCCACCAGCGGCAGCAGCACGACCAGAGTGAGGTTGCTTCCGGGACCACATGAGCGCACTGCTGCGATCGACAGACCCTACGCACCGAGGTTGAATCCTTGGTGGTAGGTGGCGGGGAACGTGATCACGAACTCGCCTGGCTTGTGATACGCCTGCGAGTGCGCAAGGTGGCTCAACGTGAGTGCGCAGCTTACCTCGGTCGATTCAGCAGCTCCGACGAACGCACCTTGTAGTACGGGACACCGAACGCCTTAAGCCGAGACGGCGCGATCAGCGATGTCTTGTGGCGCATGAACTGTCGGTGATCAGCACCACAGACGCATACACCACATCACGCGAGCTGTGTTACAACCTCTGACACGGCACCCACGACCCACTCCTTTTGTGACAACGAACCTGGCTGCAAGCGTGGTGCTTCTCTGGGAACATCGACTGCGCCGCTCGCTCGAGCTGGGCAGCTACGCATAACGCACCATTGCGATCACGGAAGGTGTCAGCAACGGGTACGTGTAGCAACAGTTCGACACGTATCGCGCACCTGACTGCGGCGGCACTGCATACCAGAACTTGGGTTTCCCGGTGTGCATGTAGTTGATACTGTAGAGATCCATGTCCTCCTGCAGAGCATGCGCTTCCTTTAGCTGAGTGACTGCCGCGCGCGCACTCGCATCGAGTCGCGCAACTCACCGTGTGGAAGGCGAACATGGTGCGCCACATGCCGAAGTAGAGCATCGCGCGCGTGACGCCCGGCAGGTCGATGGCGTTGAGGATCGTGTCCAGCTTGTTCAGGTTCCATGACTGCGCAGCGTTGTCGCCGAAGAGCGAGCTCTACGCATCGTTCACCGACTCCGATACTCTGTTAGAGATCGTCGATACACCACTGCCAGCAGCACCAACCAGCAGCAGCAGCGCCAGCAGCACGCACCACAATGTCGGCGCCGTACACCGGTGCGTCCATCGTCGGCCGCACGCACTTCCAGAACTGCCGCTCGAGCGCCTCTGGGTCGCTCAGATCCTGCGGCTCGTCGCCGAGCGACGCCGCGAGCGTCTGGAACTCGCGCACCTGCATGCTCTTGCGCTCGACGAGGTCGACGTTGAACACGCCCTTCTTGCCAGCCACGTGCTGGCTCACCGGGCGTGTCACAGTACACTCGCGCTCGAGCTCTACCGGGTCGTACGAGCGCGTGAACCAGCCCTCCGGCGGCACGATCTGCTCGGCGCGCGTGGAGCATGGAGACGACGAGGTTAGTTCAAGCAGGGTATGGGCTCGCCGGCGCAGGCGTGTCGCCCGCACCTTGCAGATACCGATGCGCGCGCACTGCGGTTCCACCACCGAGCGCATGTACGCGGCGAAGTGCGCGAATTCGTGCGGCGTCGGGCGGAACTCGGGGCACCACGAGCCGCTCGGGAGACTCGCGGGCGACGATGGCGGCGACGATGTCGACGACGATGCCGACGATGCAGCGCACGGGCTCATGAGCGGGCGGTGGAGGCGCGGGGCGGGAGGAGGAGGCGCGGCGTTGCCTGTCGGGCGGCCGGAGGAAGGAGGCGAGTGGTGGGCGATGCCGCCGCCACCGCCGCTGGCACGCGCCGAGAGCTCAGGAGGTGCTCCTTGGAGCATTTTTCGCCTTTGTGACACAAAGAAGTGGGAACGATGGCTCAAGTGGACTTGTGTGAGCGGAAACAGGCGAGTGATTCGAATGGGCACTCCAGATTACACGATCAACCCAACCGATAGCGATAAAACATAGGGAACAGGGAGGCATTCCTTCGTTTACATCACTATTGCTCGCCGTGTCGACCAGCTCGCTCGCTCGATGGCGTTCCGGCGCGAGGTACCGGCGCTCGACAAGCTCGTGCTCAAGTTCATCTCCAAGTCCGTGCGGCTCGCGGGCGCGATCGTGAACGATGAGACGATCGCGCGCATGCACCGCATCAGCAAGCCGGCCAAGACGCGCTCGCACAAGGTCAAGCAGGACGTCATCCGCGCGTTGCTGCAAGGCGGCCGCGTCACGGACGACATTCTGCCCGCGAGCTTCTTCCACGAGAGCATGACGCGCATCGAGGTCACGGGCGCCAAGATCAGCACGGTCTTTATTACCAAGGTGCGTTCTGTGCGTTGCCCTCCGCTTGCATGGCAGTGGCTCCCTCTCAAGCGTGCGAATGCACCGCCGACCACACAGCTCTCGACGATCTGCCCCAAGCTCCACACTGTGAGCTTCTCGGGCTGCTTCCGCCTCACGGACGACGCGATCGAGGTGCTCGCGCGCAATTGCCAAGGTACGCGGGCGGGTAGCTTGACTGAGGGTGTGTGTGTGTGTGTGT